>AWOL01S0003971.1:62422-119240 GCA_000715115.1 Nicotiana otophora | reverse complement strand
GTGGCTAGTAAGGGAACTACTAGAAGTCATGCGGTGTGATAAGGGTGGCTAAAATGCGGGATGCAATTTCGGAAAAAAATGATTTCTTTAAAATTAAATGTGAAGGCTCTTGTGCTGATATAAGGAAATGAGATATTGTGAATTTATTTATGATTGAGGACTACTAGGCGATACCTCGTGTCACAACCCAAAATTCCCACCTTCGGACCATGATGGCGCCTAACATTTCACTTGCTAGGCAAGCCAACGTTAGAATAATATTAACTAATTTTTAAATAATTTTTAAATTTATTAATAACAAAGAACGATTGCGGAAGTAAAGTCTGAAATATTGTGAATAATCCATAAAAACAACGGTGTCTAAATGCCATCCCAGAATTTGGTGTCACAAGTGCACGAGCTTCTAGAACAATATAAATAAGGCCCTGAATAAAATAAAGCTGTCTGGAAATAAACACACAGCTAAAGTAAAGTAGACGGGGACTTCATAACTGTGGACGTCGTGCAGTTATACCTCAAGTCTCCTACGAGTTAGCTGAAATCCAAGCAAGTCTATGGTACGCCGTTGGTACCATCTCCAAAATCTGCACAAGAAGTGCAGAGTGTAGTATCAGTACAACCGACCCCATGTACTAGTAAGTGCTGAGCCTAACCTCGACGAAGTAGTGATGAGGCTAAGGTGGGTCACTTACATTACCTGTACGCAATATTAGTAACAATAACAATAATAGAAATAAATCAGGCAACTCAGTTATAATAATTGAAGCCAATTCAACAGCCATAACAAATTATCATTTCCATCAATTCTGTTGCAGCGTGCAACCCGCTCTCACAATATATTCACATTTAATTTTATTGCAGCGTGCAACCCGCTCTCACAATATTTTCACATTCAATTCTGCTGCAGCGTGCAACCCGCTCTCACAATATATTCATTTTCAATCCTCTCATATAATTATTTTTAATCAAGTATATATATTGACTTTTAAATAAGTCTATTGCGGCGTGCAATCCGATCCCCCAAATATTGACTTTTAATAAGTCTGTTGCGGCGTGCAACCCGATCCTCCAATATAGACTTTTTAATAAGCCTGTTGCGACGTGCAACCCGATCCCCCAATATGGACTTTAATAAGTCTGTTGCGGCGTGTAACCCGATCCTCCAATATATCCATTTCAATCAATTCTGTTGCGGTGTGCAACCCGATTCTCCAATATATTCATTTACCAATTCTTATAGAAGAAATTTCTCCAATAAATGCAACAATTAAATAAAATTATAAGACAACAAGCATACAATAATTATGATTTAATTATGAAACAAACAATGACAAATAGCAAATTATTATAAAAATCAGGGAGAAAATAGGCAGTTTAATATTTAATATGCTAAATGTCAAATAACAATTAAGACACATAATTCAAATAGCATGTAACAATTAATGCAGAAATTCAAGAATTAATATTTGACAAAGAATATGAGAGAAATAATTATTATAATAATTAATTCATGATTTAAAACGATTTATGATTTGTCAAGTAATTATGCAAACAATTAATTTGACGACGCATAGACACTCGTCACTTCGCCTATACGTCGTTCACATGCATTTCACATAACAAATAGTTTAAGGGTTCTATTCCCTCAAGTCAAGGTTAACCATGACACTTACCTCGCTTTGCAAATTCCAGTCAATTACTCGACCACAGCTTTTCCTTTAAAATTTGTCTCCAAAAGCTTCAAATCTATTCATAAACAATTCAATATACTAAATACGAATCATAGGAATTAATTTCATATGAATTTACTAATTTTCAGGATAAAAATCCGAAATTCATTAAAATATTCGACAGTGGGACCCACGTCTCACATCTCAGAAAAACTTACGAAATCCGAACACCTGTTCCGATACTAGTCCAACCATACAAAATTTATCAAATTCAGATGTCATATGGACCTTCAAATCCTAAATTTTTATTTTCGGAAGATTTTATAAAAATCTGATGTTTCTTCCATAAATTCACGGATTCATGATATAAATGAGTATGAAATCATGAAATATAATCAATATAGGATAAGGAATACTTACCCCAATGTTTTTCCGTAAACATCACCCAAGAATCGCCTTACCTGAGCTCAAAAATTGGAAATGGTTGAAAATGGGTCGAAACCCCATTTCCAGAACTTAAGTTCTGTTTTTCAGATTTTTATTCATCGCGATCGCGGAAATTCGTTCGTGATCGCGTAGAACAAAATTTGCCCAGGTTTGTTTAACATAACGCGATCGCATATAAGGCCATGCGATCGTAGAGAACAATTTCTCAGCCTTACGCGATCACGTACAGGTTTATGTGATCGCGTAGCACAATTTCGGTGCTTCAGCTTCTGCCTCATTCCTTCTTCGCGATCGCAGCTTTGAGCTCGCGTTCGCAGTGCACTGGGAGCTAGCCTTTCGCGTTCGCGTGCCTATCTTCGTGAACGCGAAGAGTAAAACTCACGGCTTAAAAATTTCTCTTCGCGATCGCAGGAATGGCTTCGCGATCACGAAGCACAATGCACCAGATGACAGCAGAAGCTCATAAACCAGATTTTCTAAGTACAAAATCATCCCGTAGCCTATCCGAAACTCACCCGAGCCCTCGGGGCTCCAAACCAAACATGCACCCAAGTCCTAAAACATCATATGAACTTGCTCGCGCGATCATATCGCCAAAATAACACTTAGAACTACGAATCGGACCTCAAATCAAAGGAAGTTTTCAAGAAAATTTTAGAACTTATATTTTCACAACCGGACATCCGAATCACGTCAAATCAACTCTGATTCTCACCAAATTTGGTAAACAAGTCATAAATATTATCCTGAACCTATACCGAGATCCGGAACCAAAATACGGACCTGGGGTCAATATATCCAACATCAAAAATTTCTTAAAAATCATTAAGCTTTCAAGGTTTTAATTTTTCATCAAAATTTCATATCTCGGGCTAGGGACCTCGGAATTCGATTTCGGGCATACGCCCAAGTCCCAAATCACGATACGGACCTACCAGAATTGTCAAAATACTTATCCGGGTCTGTTTTCTTAAAATGTTGATCAAAGTCAACTCAGTTGAGTTTTAAAGCTCTATTTCACATTTTAATTCATTTTTCACATAAAACTTTTCGGAAAATTATACGGATTGTGCACATAAGTCGAGGAATGATAAATGGTGCTTTTAGAGGTCTTAGAATACAAAATTACTTATTAAATTTAAAGATAACATTTTTGGTCATCACATTCTCCACCTCTAAAACAAACGTTCGTCCTCGAACAGAATTAGAAACAAAAAGTACCCGAGCTGGTGAATAAGTGTGGATATTTACTCCGCATGTCCGTCTCGGACTCCCAGGTAGATGCCTCTACCGGCTGACCTCTCCATTACACCTGAACTGAAGGATAACTCTTAGACCTCAACTGTCGGACCTGCTGGGCTAGAATAGCCACCGGCTCCTCCTTGTAAGTCAAATCTTTGTCCAATTAGAGTGAGATGAAGTCTAACACATGGGACGGATCACCATGATATTTCTGGAGCATAGACACATGGAACACCAGATGAACCGCTGATAAACTAGGTAGTAATGCAAGCCTGTAGGCTATTTCACCCACCCTTTCAAGAATTTCAAAGGGTCCGATATACCCAGGGCTCAACTTGCCCTTCTTTCCGAATCTCATTACACCTTTCATAGGTGAAATTTGGAGCAATATTCTTTCTCCAACCATGTATGCAATATCACAAACTTTACGGTCGGCATAACTATTTTTCCTAGACTGAGCTGTGCGAAGTCGATCCTGAATAATCTTGACCTTATCCAAGGCATATTGTACCAAATTGGTACCTAATAACCGAGCCTCTCCCGGTTCAAACCAGCCAACTGGCGAACGCCATTGCCTTCCATATAATGCCTCATATGGAGCCATACTCACAACCTTTCTAATCAAAGCATCGGCCACCACATTGGCCTTTCCAGGGTGATACAAAATGGTGATATCATAGTCTTTCAACAACTCCAACCATCTTCTCTGCCTCAAATTAAGATCCTTTTGTTTGAATAGATACTGAAGGCTACGATGATCAGTAAATACCTCACACGAGACACAGTAGAGGTAATGCCTCCAAATCTTCAACGCATGAACAATGGCTGCCAGTTCTAAGTCATGAACAAGATAATTCTTCTCGTGAACCTTCAACTGCCGCGACGCATATGCTATCACCCTACCATCTTGCATTAATACTGCATCAACCCCAATGTGAGATGCATCACAATATACTGTATACGATCCTGAACTTGTGGGTAATAGCAACAATGGTGCCGTAGTCAAAGCAGTCTTGAGTTTCTGAAAACTCAACTCACAGTCGTCTGACCATCTAAATGGGACACCTTTCTGGGTCAGTCTGGTCAATGGGTTTGCTATAGATGAAAAACCTTCCACGAACCGACAATAATAACATGCTAAACCCAGGAAACTCTGAATCTCTGTAACTGAAATAGGTCTAGGCCAATTCTGAACAGCCTCAATCTTCTTAGGATCCACCATTATGCTTTATGCCGATACAACATGCCCCAAAAAGGCAACTAAGTCTAACCAAAACTCACATTTTGAAAACTTGGCATATAACTGATTATTCTTCAAAGTGTGAAGCACACTTCGAAGATGCTAGTCATGCTTCTCTCGACTGCTAGAGTAAATCAAGATATCATCAATGAATACAACCACAAAAGAATCCAAATAAGGCTTAAACAGTCGATTCATCAAATCCATAAATGTTTCTCGGGCATCTGTCAACCCAAATGACATCACTAGGAATTCGTAATGCCCATACCAAGTCCGAAAAGTTGTTTTAGGGACATCAGATGCCCTAATCTTCAACTGATGGTAACCAGACCTCAAATCGATCTTCGCAAATACCTTGGCACCCTGAAGCTGATCAAATAAGTCATCAATTCTTGGCAGTGGATATTTGGTTTTGATAGTGACCTTGTTCAACTACCGATAATCTATACACATCCGCATAGAGCCATATTTCTTCTTTACAAATAATATTGGTGCACCCCAGGGCGAGATACTAGGTCTAATGAATCCCTGATCAAGCAAGTCGTGTAACAACTCTTTCAATTCTTTCAACTCTGGCGGGGCCATACGGTATGGTGGAATAGAAATGGGCTGAGTGCCCGAAGCCAAATCAACACAGAAGTCAATATCTCTGTCGGGTGGCATCCCCAGCAAATCTGTAGGAAATACTTCTGGAAATTCACGAACAACTGGTACTGAGTCCATAGAAGGAACATCCGCACTGAGATCACGAATATAAGCCAGATAGGTTGGACACCCTTTCTCTACCATACGCCGAGCTTTCATATAAGAAATAACCCTTCTGGCAGAATGATCAGGAGTTCCTTTCCACTCTAACCGAGGTAACCCCGGCATAGTTAAGGTCACTGTCTTGGCATGAAAATCCAATATAGCATGATAAGGGGATAGCCAATCCATACCCAAGATAACATCAAAATCTACCATATCAAGAAGTAGAAGATCCAAACTAGTCTCAAGATTACCAATAGTAACCACACACAAATGATAGACATGATCTACTATAATAGAGTCTCCCACCGGTGTAGATACACACATAGAAGCACTCAGAGAATCACAAGGCACAACCAAATATGAAGCAAAATAGGAGGACACATAGGAATAAGTAGATCCTGGATCAAATAGAACTGAAGCATCTCTATGGCAAACTGGAATAATACCTGTGATCACAGCATCAGATGACTCAGGCTCAGGCCTAGTTGGAAAAGCATAAAATCGGGACTGGGACCCACGACTCTGAACTGCGTCCCTGGGACGGCCTCTAACTGGTTGGCCTCCACCTCTAACAGTCTAACCTCCACCTCTAATGGCCTGACCTCCACGTCTAATGGCCTGACCCCCACCTCTAGCTGCCTGACCCCTACCTCTAGCAGGCTGAGCAGGCGGTGAAGCAACCGGTGCCAGTATGATGGCACGAGAATCTTGCCGAGATCTGTTACTTGCCAATCTAGGGCAATGCCTCCTGATGTGACCAATGTTCCCACACTCATAATACCCATCCTGATGTCGTGGCTGCTGAAGCTGAAGATGACCCAAATAACCGGATAACCGCTATAGTAACTCTGGAGTGGCGGTGCACTGATAGGAGCTGAATGTGCACTAAATGCTGGCTGTCCATAGTAAGTCCTAATAGGACCATGACTCCCTGAAGCACCGGGAGATGCATGAAGTGCTGAATGAAACGGTCTGGGAGGATGACCCCTACCAAAATTACCCTGCCTCCAGATGAGGCACCACCGAAACCACCGAACTGACGAGGCCTCTTATCAGACCTCTGCCCTCTCTCCTGTGCAAGAACCATCTCGATCCTCCTTACGACATTAGCAGCCGCCTGAAAAGAAATCTCACTTCCGATTTCCTTGGCCATCTGAAGTTTGATAGGGTGAGTGAGTCCCTCAATAAACCTTCTCACTCTCTTTCCCTCCGTAGGTAGTAAAGGGAGAGCATGACGGGCCAAATCCACAAAACGGGACTCATACTGAGTAACAATCATACTGCTCTGCTATAGACGCTCAAATTGCTTGCGAAATTCCTCTCTCAATGTGATAGGGAGGAACTTCTCTAGAAATAGCTGAGAGAACTGCTCCGAGGTAAGTACAGGAAATTCGACTGGTCGGGTCAATATATAATCTCTCCACCACCTCCTGGCGGAACCCGTCTTCTGAAATACAACAAAATTAACCCCATTGGTCTCAGCTATACCCATGTTCCGCAACACCTCTTGGCAGCATTCAAGATAATCATGTGGGTCCTCAGAAGGTGTACCACTGAAGTGAACTGGAAAGAGCTTAGTAAACTTATCCAGTCTCAATAAAGCCTCCAAAGACATGTCGGGCTTATCATCGGTCTGTGCCGCAACAACTGGCTGAACTACCCAACTGGCGGGGCTGCTGGAGCTTGATTCTGGGGAGCCATCTGCTCCGGAGCGGGAGTAGTGGGAGTTTGTGCTCCTCCCCCAGCCTGTGAGATGGCTGGTGCCACTGGAAATGTACCATTCTGGGCCACACCCTCCATAAGACTTACCAAATGGACTAGAGCGTCCTGAGGTACTGGAGTGGCTATGAATCCTTCCGGTACTTGAACTGGTCCAACTGGTACATTCTGAACTGGAACTTCCTCCTGAAGATCCACCTGAGGTTCTATAACAGGTGCAGCTGCTTGAGCCCTGGACTGAGCTCTACTTCTGCCCCTGCCTCGGCCTCTAGCACGAACTCGACCTCGACCTCTACCCCTAGCCATAGTTGCCACCGGGGGTTCTACTCCCCGTCCATCGGTAGAGATATTACGTGTTCTCACCATCTGTGAGAGAATAAGAGTAGAATGATTCAATCATCGATGATAGAATACATTCGCACGACTGAATAAGAAAGAAGTGATATTATTCCTAAACTTTATAGCCTCTCAAAGATAATTACAGACATCTCCATACCGATCCTTCAGACTCTACTAAGATTGCTCGTGACTCGTAAGACCTATGTAACCTAGTGCTCTGATATCAACTGTCATGACCTGAAATTCCTACCTTCGGACTGTGGTGGCGCCTAACATTTCACTTGCTAGGCAAGCCAACGTTAGAATAATATTAACCAATTTTTAAACAATTTTTAAATTTATTAATAAAAAAGAAAGATTGCGGAAGTAAATCTAAAATATAGTGAATAATTCATAAAACAAACGGTGTCTAAATACCATCCCAGAATTTGGTGTCATAAGTACACGAGCTTCTAGAATAATACAAATAAGGGCCTGAATAAAATAAAGTTGTCTGGAAATAAACACACAGCTAAAGTAAAGTAGACGGGGACTTCAGAAATGCGGACGTCGTGCAGTTATACCTCAAGTCTCCTCTGAGTAGCTGAAATCCGAGCAAGTCTATGGTACGCCGCTGGGACCAACTCTAAAATCTGCACAAGAAGTGCAGAGTGTAGTTTCAGTACAACCGACCCCATATACTGGTAAATGCTGAGCCTAACCTCGACGAAATAGTGACGATGCTAAGGCGGGTCGCTTACATTACCTGTACGCAATATTAGAAACAACAACAATAATAGAAATAAATCAGGTAACTCATTTATAATAATTGAAGCCAATTCAGCATCCATAACCAATTATCATTTCCATCAACTCTGTTGCAGTGTGCAACCCGCTCTCACAATATATTCACATTCAATTCTGTTGCAACATGCAACCCGCTCTCACAATATATTCATTTTTAATCCTCTCATATAATTATTTTTAATCAAGTATATATATTGAATTTTAAATAAGTCTATTGCGGCATGCAATCCCATACCCCAAATATTGACTTTTAATAAGTCTGTTGCGGCGTACAACCCGACCCTCAAATATGGACTTTTTAATAAGTCTATTGCTGCGTGCAACCCGATCCCCCAATATGGACTTTTAATAAGTCTATTGCGGCGTGCAACCCGATCCTCCAATATATCCATTTCAATCAATTCTGTTGCGGCGTGCAACCCGATCCTCCAATATATCCATTTACCAATTCTTATAGAAGACATTTCCCCAATAAATGCAATAATTACTATAAAATTATAAGACAACAAGCATACAATAATTATGATTTAATTATGAAACAAACAATGACAAATAGTAAATTATTATGAAAATCAGGGAGAAAATAGGTAGTTTAATATTTAATATGCTAAATGTCAAATAACAATTAAGACACATAATTAAAATAGCATGTAACAATTAATGTAGGAATTCAACAATTAATATTTGACAAAGAATAGGAGAGAAACAATTATTATAATAATTAATTCATGATTTAAAATGATTTATGATTTTTCAAGTAATTATGCAAACAATTAATTTGACGACGCATAGACACTCGTCACCTCGCCTATACATCGTTCACATGCATTTCACATAACAAATAGTTTAAGGGTTCTATTCCCTCAAGTCAAGGTTAACCACGACACTTACTTCGCTTTGTAAATTCCAATCAATTATTCGACCACATCTTTTCTTTTTAAATTTATCTCCAAAAGCTTCAAATCTATTCATAAACAATTCAATATACTCAATACGAATCATAGGAATTAATTTCATATGAATTTACTAATTTTTCGGATAAAAATTCGAAATTTATTAAAATATTCAACAGTGGGACCCATGTCTCAAATCTCAAAAAGACTTACGCAATCTGAACACCTGTTCCGATACGAGTCCAACCATATAAAATTTATCAAATTCTGATGTAAATGCACCTTCAAATCTTAAATTTTTGTTTTTGGAAGATTTTATAAAAATCTGATTTTTCTTCCATATATTCACGGATTCATGATATAAATGAGTATGAAATCATAAATTATAATCAATATAGGATAAGGAACACTTACCCCAATGTTTTCCCATAAAAATCGCCCAAGAATCGCCTTACCCGAGCTCAAAAATTGAAAATGATTGAAAATAGGTCGAAACCCCATTTCCAGAACTTAAGTTCTGTTTTTCAAATTTTTATTCATCGCGATCGCGGAAATTTATTCGCTATCACGTAAAACAAATTTTGCCCAGGTTTGTTTAACACTACGCGATCGCGTATAAGTCCATGCAACCGCAGAGAACAATTTCTCAGCCTTACGTGATCGCGTACAGGTATATCGCGTAGCACAATTTCGGTGCTTCCACTTCTGCCTCATTCCTTCTTCGCGATTGCAGCTTTGAGCTCGCGTTCGCAGTGCACTGGGAGCTAGCCTTTCGCGTTCGCGTGCCTATCTTTACGAACGCGAAGAGTAAAACTCACGGCTTAAAATTTTCTCTTCGTGATCGCAGGAATGGCTTCGCGATCACGAAGTACAATGCACCAGATGACAGCACAAGCTTAAAAACCAGATTTTCTAAGTTCAAAATCATCCTGTAGCTTATCCGAAACTCACCCGATCCCTCGAGGCTCCAAACCAAACATGCACCCAAGTCCTAAAACATCATACGAACTTGCTCGCGTGATCAAATTGCCAAAATAATACCTAGAACTACGAATCAGACATCAAAACTTATATTTTCACAACCGGACGTCCGAATCACGTCAAATCAACTCCGATTCTCACCAAATTCGGCAGACAAGTCATACATATTATAGTGGACCTATAACGAACTTCGAAACCAAAATACAGACCCGGGGTCAATAAATCCAACATCAGTAATTTCTTAAAAATCATTAAGCTTTCAAACTTTTAATTTTTCATCAAAATTTCATATCTCGGGCTAGGGACCTCGGAATTCGATTCCGGGCATACGCCCAAGTCCCAAATCATGATACACACCTATCAAAATTGTTAAAACACTGATTTGAATCCGTTTGCTCAAAATGTTGACCAAAGTCAACTCAGTTGAGTTTTAAAGCTCTATTTCACATTTTAATCCATTTTTCACATAAAAACTTTTTGAAAAATTGTACGGACTGCGCACGCAAGTCGGGGAATGTTAAATGGTGATTTTCGAGGTCTTAGAACACAGAATTACTTATTAAATTTAAAGATGATATTTTGGGCCATCATACCTCGGGAGTGCTCTTGTTGATATTTCTTTGTGGTTGCATTTGCCTTTGGTTATTTTTTATGTTTTTCTTAAAGTTGTAAATTTCTGTTTTCCTTCCATGAGGTATTATTTGCCCTTATTCTTTGTAGTTAAATTGCGACATACTACTTACTTGATTAAATCCCACTGCCATTTTTATTATTATATTGTTAAACTTTTCACCCTGTCTTTTATTATTTCCAGTGGGGCCTGACCTAACCTCGTCATTACTCTTCCGAGGTTAGGCTTGAAACTTATCGGGTACCGCTATAGTGTACTCATACTACACTTCTGCACATCGTTTTATGCAGATCCAGGTACTTCCTATCAGACCAGATATCAATGAACTAGCCGTACGCGGAGACCCGTGCCAGAATGAGACAAATCTTCCAATTCCTCGGGAAGTGCTAGTTGCCTCTATCATGGCCGGGTACCTAATCAATGTGGGTGTCGTGATGTCGGCCAACATGTCTTTGTTCTCCAGGCAAGGTGACATCTTCTACCCGTATCCTAACACTATCACTGAGTACCTTACGGACGCGGGGGTAGAGCCGAGGGATTTTGATACCAAGGTGCGGGCTAAGAAGCCCTTCTCATGGTATTCTTTGACGAGTGGTGGAAACCCAAAGAAAAAGGGTCAGTCGACTACTACCGTAGTCCAGTCTGATGAGCCTTCGATGGTAGTTGCAGAGTCAGCCGACATGCCTTCTACTTCAGCAGTACCTTCTACCAGTGCAGCTGCCATGCCTCCACCTCCTTCTTCAGAGCCTTCAGCATCAGTTCCCCCCACCTCGACTTTAAGGACGGTGTTTATGCCCACTCATCCACTATCTATGCTGCGAGTGTCCCAGACACTGGAGAGCCTCAACAACTAGATGCAGACAGCTACTGCAAAGCTTTCTGACTTATCCAATGCTGTTGCAGCACAATCATCCACCCTGACACCCCTGATTCCTCCGACACTAGAGAATACATTGAAGAAGATTTTGGAGAATCAGTAGATATTCATGAACACTTTAGTAGCACATGGAGAAGTGATTGAGGAGCTTGGGAAGCAGGAAAAGCAAATGAAGAAATCCCAGGCATCCAAGAAATCATTAGACAGACTAAGGAGAGAGGTCACCAAGATAGCAGCCGCTGGGGACCTCCCAATTGATATGCTGATGGAGACAGATCCAGCAACACCAGTAGTTCCAGCAGCACCATCAGCACCAGTGGCACCAACTGGCCAGTCCGAGGAGCCAGATCTGGCTGCCGACACTGCTGAGGCAGTGCGCCAGATGTTCACCCACCCAGTTACTCCTAGAGCCGAGGATGATGTGATCCAGTTAGATGAGATTGAGGGCGGTGACACTGCTATGGACACAACCACATAGGGAGTCCTTTTCACTCTTATCCTTCTTTATTCTTATTTTGTTAAGTATTGAGGACAATGCTGAATTTTATTCGGGGGGTGGAGTTTATTTGTTATTTGGATGATTTGACATTTGGTTTGTAATAACTGATAACATTTTTCTTTTTCTTTTTATCATGTATAAATTCTCCTCTTTCTCTCTCTATTGATGTATATATTTTCTCTTTTCCTCCCTCATTATGTATATTCATTATGCTTGCAGTAGCTTGCTTTTTAGCTTCTTTATTTTATTTTCTTATTAGTCAATGTTTAATTTATTAGCTTCTTTTTAATTTAGTAGCTTCTTTTTATGTTTGAGTGGACAATAAGCCTTTGGTTTTCTTAATGCCACGGTTCTTTTCAAAGGTAGTTTTTGAGTGAACCGGGTGACTCTTCCCAACGATAGATGGCGTGACAACCTTCTTAAGGGATTGAGTCCGTTTTTGGTGTTTAGGTAAGAATAGTAGTAATAAGAAATAAAAAGACCTAATTGAGTCAAGATTAAAGAGTCAAATATGCTTCACTTGGTACCAACACACTTAACTACATACTTATGATTAAAAACAAGTTTTTTGGAAAGCAATAACTCAAGTTAGTAACTTTCTGACTCTTGTGTTGACTTAAGCAACCATCGAGTGGTTTAGTCGAACCATAGTGATTTTTAATCTTGAATATGGTCGTTGTGGGCCCTAGAATCTATCCTCTTTAACAATCCAGCTGTGTGAGAGGTGATATGTTTTCGTTCCAAGTCCAAGTACCCGTGCGAATGGTCTAGAACTTGCACCGAATGTGTTTCGAGGCAAAATATTAAGTTTTTCTTAGCTTGAGAAGTGATTGTAGGCTCTCCTTGACCCGCTTGATATTTTCCATGGCCCACCAATGTTGTTATCCCTAGTCAACCCATTTGGGCCTAAAACCTTTCTCATTTGATCACCATGTTACAAGCCTTTACCCGTTCTGTCAAGTGGCCCTCTCTTGGCACCCGAGCTTTCCTTAACACTCTTGTGAAATAATTGGCTAAAAAAAACTTAAGTTTGGGGGAGAGAAGAGGAGTTTGAAAAAGGTACCAATGCATAAAAAGAGAAAAGAAATGAAGAGAAGGAAAGGCAAGGGAAAGAAAGTAGAACAAAACAAAAGTGAATAAGTTGAAGAGTTGAAGAGATTTCAAAGAATAGCAATGATGCAAAGCATGGGGAAAACAAAGAAGGAGAAAATGAATATCATGACTAACAAAGAGTGATGTTAAGTCTCTCTAGTTCCCCTAAGAAAAAGAAAATGCCTCAAAGAGTTGGCAAAATATGAGCCGATAAGAGGAAGTAGAGTGTTTAAAGAAAGATGAACTCGTTCTATTGCAACATATCCAGCCTTAGTCCAAAAGCCTTCATTGCATTCCGAAAAAGTCCTACATGATTTCAAGCCGAGTGAACTTACATTAATGGTGATCTACATGAGGGGCAAGCATATGGTACTTAGATCCGTACTTGTGACATTCCTTAGAGAGAGATGAGCGAACCTTTCACAAAGTTTTGAATTGAGTGCTACATTCTTTAGTAAGTTATGCTAACGGAGAGTAGAGGGGGATGAGTTTGGGATCCACAATGACCTACATGAAAGAGCGAGCTTCCTTGATGAATAAAGTCAACTCTTGATGCTCAAGTATCACATTAAACTATTTGCGCTTAAAAGCTCAACTCATCACCTTGTTGATAATTCTTAAGTGTTGTGGGTAATTGTTGGTCCCAATTGATGTGTGATTGATGCATCTTTGATTAGATGGAATATCTCTTAACTTGTGGAGGTGGGAATTACTTTATTTGCTTGAGGACAAGAAAAAACTAAGTTTGGAGGAGTTGATAAGTGGAGATTTTGACTACTTATTAGCGCCTTTTAGCTTTCGTTTTAGTCCAAAAATATTTAATCGTGTTCCCAAAAAACTGATGAAATATGCTTAATTGCAGGAACATTGGAAAATGAGCCTCCAAGATGAAATCCTACTCAAAAAGGAGTGATATGTATTCAAGGACAAAAACAGACATAGAAGCTTAAAGTGCGGACCGCAGAATATCATATGCGGCCGCAGATTGTGCAGAAGAACTTATCTGAGACCTGTGAGAAGTGCGTCCGCAGAAGCTAGGCAAGAGCAAAAGTTCAGAGAACTTGTCAACGGAAGTGCAGACCGCACAATTATTGTGCGGCCACTGAAGTTCAGCTACGCGGCCACAGTTGCATTTGTGCAGTCCGCAAAGAGCCATGTGCGGCCGCACTCAGAAATGTGCGGACCACAGAAAGAGAGAGATGAGACCGCGGTTCAGAATTGTGCGGCCGCAAGATTCCAATCTTGTCAGGTTGAAGCAAAAGTACGGACCGCACATGGAATTGCGCGGCCATAGAACCTACGAAAGAGTATTTTTGTCCGAAAATTCCAACTCTATATAAATAGAAGAGTTTCACTTTTTTTGGTCAAGTTTTGACATCAGCAGCTATAGTAGACGTTTTCTTTTACTCTTTTTAGTAGTTTTTGCCATTTTGAGCTTTTTGAACATTGATTTCATCATTTTAATTATCAATATGGGTTTAGTTATCACTTCTTCTTCTTTCTCTTCCAATTTAAGCATGAGTAGCTAGATGTTTACTAGAGTTGTGACCCAACCCTAGAGTGTAAACTTAATGGGTGTTTGAATTATGGCTTGTTTATGGTTGAGTGTTTATTATTTAGCCTTGTTCTTGCTTTTAATTGTAGAATTAATGGTTGTAAATATTAGTTCATGACTATTTGACTTGGTCTCTACTGAGAAAGAGATACTTAGTCTAGGAAAACTTGGCTAACAAGAAATTGGGGTGAATCAAGACATTGATAGTCCCAATTAAAGGGTTGAATCTAGAGATAGTAAAACCCGACTTGAGATTGTTATCAACCCTTTTGTTCAACACCCATTTGGATTTGAGAAAGCTAAATTGGGCAAAGTCACTCTCTGACCGAGAGGTATTGAGTGGGTACTCAAGTGTTGATGGCTATAATATACCCCGACCAATAAAACAAGCTTTAAAATTTATAACCCGTTAGGCAAACACCTAAGTGAAGGTCATAGCCCTAGGTATTTTTATCATTTGAAAAACAACAAAAATAATTTCTTAGTTTCATTACTTAATCTTGCAATCTTAAATTGGAATAGACATAGAACAAGCATCAATTTGTGGAAGTGCAATTTGAGATAGTTCATACTCATACACTGCAATTTATACTTCTAAATCCCACGTATAGCTCCCTCTGGAATTCAACCTCGACTCCTTGTTGGGTATTACTATTACAATCGACTATTTTATAACCTTGAATTGAGGTATGAACTTGGACGAGACCACTCGCCATCACCGGAATTGCGAAAAACTAATAGGTGTGACGGTGGGGCGGTGCACTCTCCCCCACTTGAAATGGCGACGACCCCGGTGCCGCACAACTGAAGATAATTGTGGTTATCTGAACAGCCACTTCCTATGGCGAAGTTCCTTTCCGGTGAATAAGGAACTGTGCGCTCGAATTGTCCCATCCTTTCCCATTGACCAATTGATGGTCTATGATGGCCTCTACTTGTTTGCTCGTTGCCGATGGAGTAATAAAAATTTTATTGCGGCTGGACTGCGCCCGATCCTTGTCTTCCATGTCTTCAAAATATGGTTTCAATTGCTAGCATGGAAGATGGGATAGATTTTTAGATGACGCGGCAGGTCCAGTCAGTAAGAGATTATACCCACCTTGGCAACAATCTCGAATGGGCCTTCGTATCGGCGAATCATGCTATGACTAATGCCTCGCAGTGATTTGAACTGCAGTGGAATCAATTTCACCATGACCTTGTCTCCAATCCTATAGTTGACTGGACGACATTTCTTCATTTTGCGGGCGGCTTTGTTAAGATACGACCTTGCTAGGTGGCTTGTTCCTCCTAAGTTTTGGCCATGTAATAAGCGCCCAGATTCTTTAATCCAACGTTGAGGGGCAATGATTGTGGGGTGTTGGGTTGTTGCCCAGTTGCAAGCTCAAAGGGACTCCTCCTCGTCACTTCGCTCCTTTGCAAATTGTAAGAGAATTCGGCTATATCAAGTGGCTTAGCCCAATTCCTTTAGTTGGGGCTAACGTAGTGCCGTAAGTATCATTCTAGGAGAGCGTTAATCCACTATGTCTGTCCATCTGTTTGAGGATGGAAACTTGTTGAGAAGTGCAATTCCGATCCCAATAAGCTGAATAGCTCCTTCCAGAATGCGCCAGTAAATCGAGGGTCTCGATCGCTAATGATGTGCTTCGGCACACCCTAATGTTTTACGATGTCCGTCAAGAATAGACGTGCTGCCACTTTAGCCTTGCAATTGGCTGTGGTGGTCGAAAAGTTTGCATACTTGGTGAATCTGTCAACAACCACCATGATGGTGCCAAACCCTTCTGAATTTGGTAGACATGTAATGAAGTCCATGGTGATGCTATCCCATGTCTTCTCCGCAACTGGCAGCGGCTCAAGTAAACCCCCCAGGGAGTTTAGATTCCACCTTGTCTTGTTGACAAACTAGACAGGTACACACGTATACCTCGATGTGGTCCTATATCCGAGGCCAGTAGTAAGACAACTCAGTCAGGGCCAAAGTGCGGTTTTCCCTGGATGACTTGCCCAGGCAGTGTCATGAACCTCTTTCAGCAACGTACGCCTGAGATTTGCCCACTTAGGCACGTACACTCTTTTGCCAATGATGTATAGGAGACCGCCTTCTTTCCTAAATCTTTGAGTCTTGCCTTGACTGGCCAAGGCAAGAAGTTGTTTTGCTACGGGGTCATGTTACATGCCCTCTTTGATGGTCTCGAAAAGGCCACTGATTGCTGAGCTAACAATGGTTTCCAGCACTGTTTTGTGACTTAAAGCGCCGACTACCACTTTAGCTTTCCCTGGTTTGTATTCCAGGGTGTAGTCGAACTCGGCCAGGAAATCTTACCAACGGGCCTGCTTGGCGGATAGCTTCTTCTGGGTCTGGAAGTATCTAGTTGTGACGTTGTCCGTCTTGACAAAAAAATAAGCCCCTAATAAGTAGTGACGCTATGTCCTTAGGCAATGGACTACGACCATCATTTCCTTCTCCTTGACAGTGTAACGCCTCTCGGCGTCGTTCAACTTTTGACTCTCAAATGCTATAGGATGGCCCTCTTGCATCAGTACGCCTCCTATAGCAAAGTCAAACACATCGGTCTGAACTTCAAAAACTTTAGAGAAATCAGGCAGGGCCAATATGGGTTCCTTCGTGATTGTTGCCTTAAGTTTCTCAAATGCCTCCTTGCATATGTCGCTCCATTTCCACTCGCGCTCCTTCTTCAGCAACTCGGTGGGTGGTGTTGCAATAGCCGAATAACCGAAGATAAATCTCCAATAATAGTTTGCTAAGCCTAGGAAGGACCGAAGTTCCGGTACCTTTGTCGGAGCTTCCCAGTTCTGGATAGCTTCCACCTTGTCTCTATCCATTCGGATTTCTCCATGGCTGATGGTATGCCCGAGGAAGTGCACTATGGGCTGGGCAAAGCTGCACTTTTCAGACTTCATGCATAGGTCATTCTTCCTTAGTACCTTGAAGACCTTGCGTAGATGTTCCGCATGGTCATCCATGTTAATACTGTAAACCACAATGTCATTTAAATAGATGACAATAAACTGATATAAAAAGGGATGGAACAATTTGTTCATCAACGTACAGAACGTTGCAGGAGTGTTGGTCAACCCAAATGGCATTACCAACCATTCACAAGCCCCATAGCGTGTAACGCAAGTTGTTTTGGGCTCATCTCCATCGGCGATCCGCACTTGATAGTAGCCTTTCCTCAGGTCCATCTTGGTGAATACGCTGGCCTTCCCCAAGCGGTCAAATAAATCACCAATCAGAGGAATGGGGTACTTGTTCATCACAGTGACCTTGTTAAGGGCTCGATAATCAATACACAAGCGCATGGTACCCTCCTTTTTCTTCTGAAATAAGACATGAGCTTTGTAAGGTGCCTTGGATGGATGGATGTGGCCAACCTCTAGCAACTCCTTGAGTTGCTTCCTCAATTCCTCTAATTCCGGGGGCGCCATGCGATACAACGATATGGCAGGTGGCTTTTCCCCTGGAACAAGCTCGATCTGATGATCAACTTCCCTTCGTGGTGGCAATTGTTTGGGAAGCTCTTCCGGCATCACGTCCTTATAATGTTTAAGGACTTGCTCAATGTAGGGAGGCAATGCTACTGCCTCAAGGGAGTTCTCGACGATTCCTATCAAGGTTGCAAGAAATGTTGGTTCCCCTTTATTGAAACCTTTCACAAGCTACATCACAGATAGATACATTCCATTTTATGGCACCCGAATAAGGGGCACAATGCACGAGCCTCTGGGATCACTTATATGAAGCTGGTTAAGATGCCGCGAGATAAGCGCGTTGATCTCATACCAGAAATCCAATCCCAATGGGGGCAACGGTGAAGTCCGTCAATCCCTGCCAACCTCCTAAAGCAATGTGCACGTTAGGAGCAAAGCTATGAACGGTAGTGGGGAGGGCATTGACGGTCTTCAACAGTGCGTCGCTGGATACAAAGACAAGTCCAAGATCCCTAGCTCATTCCTCTATCACGAAATTATGTGTCACACCTGTGTCCACCATGATGCGCACGTCTTTGCCGTTCAACTTAGCATCGACAAATAATGATTCACGCAGCCTCACATGAGGCGGCTGGGCAGCAATAGCGGCAAGGGTCATGTGGTTGATTAAGGCCATATGATTGAACAAGCCCACAACTTTGTTCTTTCCTTGTCCTGCACCATCAGCTGGTGCTCCATGCTCCTCGGGTTGCTTGCCGGTTGGCGCAGCTGTTTGTCCTTGCTGCTGGTGGGCTGCAACTATTGCTCCTAATTTTCTCAGTGTAGGGCAAAATCGAGTAGCATGAAAAGAGTCTCTGCAAAGGTAGCAAACATCCCGTTGAGCACCTCCTTTCTTATTCTCCTCATAATTCTTGCGGAAGTGGGAAAAGTGGTTGCGGTTTCCTCTATTCTCGTTGTTCCGATTGGGAACATATTTGCCTTTACCTCGATGAGTGTCCGTCTTGGGAGCAGCAACACCTTGGCTCCGGTTGTTATTTCCCTAAGACGCTCCGATCCGAAAATTTGACAATGATTCGGCTATTACAATAGCCTCATCGACGGTGTCGACCTGTCGCCTTTGCAACTCTTATTTGGCCCAATTCTGTAGGCCATCCAAGAAACTGAACAATAGAACCTCACTAGTCAAGTTGGGGATATAAAGGGTGAGTCTGGTGAACTCCTTCACGTACTCAGAGATGGAGGATGTTTGCTTGAGCTCCCTGAACTGTCGGCGAGCCTCGTGTACTACATTTTGAGGTGTAAAACTGTTGTTTTAGCTTCTCTTTGAACTGCTTCCATATATCAATGGAGCATGTTCCTTTCTCCATATCTACCTTTTTCCTCCGCCATCACAGCATGGCGGTGCTAGCTAGGTACATGGATGTTGTTCGGATCTTGGAAGCATCGCTGGCTATGCTCATATGTTCAAAATAAGCATCTATTGCCACAAGAAGTTTTCCACGTCTTGAGCACTTCTTTCAGCCCGAAATTCTTGGGGATTAGGAGCGTCAATATGAGTTTCTTGGACAGTGACGGGACCACGCCCGCTGGCTCATGTGGTCTCCTCTAGACGCAGTTTTAAAACCTCAACTTCTGCCTGCATGGCAAACAAAGCCTCAGTGAGCTTGAGTTCAAGGTTAGTCAGCCCTTCATCTTGCTCCTGAATGTTCCCTTTGACTTCACCAAGTCCATCAAGGGCAACTGACTCAAGGGAACAGAAATTGCTTTCGGCGGTGGTAATACGAAGGTGTAAGGCCGTCAGACCAGTTTCTACCATAACCATCCTCTCATCGAGAGTTTTGGTTTCGAAAGATTCGGGTTCCACATAGGGTAGCATCTCGCTATCAGGCGGTGGAGATGCATCTCTGGCCCTACTTTTGTCGCGCTTCCTGGCCATACCTCTCTGCACTTCTGGGTTCTCTTCAGCGTGGGTTTCTTCTACATTGCGATGTGAGTTCTTAGCCATGGAAGAACCTAAGCTCTGATACGAATTGTCACCGAGATGATTTTTCAAAGGCAGTATGGGACAACCCTTTGAGCAAAATCACTCTTAAGGCTTCAGTCCTAAAACAATGAACAACACAATCGTGCTAAAGCAATGGCAAACACACGAAACAAGCAAGAAATCACTGAAAGAAAGAGACCAAGATGTGGGAGGCAAGTGCTCTTTTCTGTTGTATTTATCAGTTATGAGTTGCTTACAAAGAATGAGCATAATGACTATATATAGAAATCAAAAGGGTTGTACAAGAGGAGTGGTTGGCAAGGCTGGCAAGCAGCCTGGTGCATTCCAGCCTGGCAAACTGCCTGGTGCATTCCAGTATGGCAAAGCTGGAAAGGCAGCCTAGAGGGATCCTGCCGTCAACCATGGCCCAGAATGTCAAAGATGCTCTTCCACTTTCGGCTGCTTGTCCCTTGGTCTGCTGACTTTCGGCCAAAGGTGCCTTTTGATAACATACAATGATTTTTGTTTGGCCCCAAGTATTTTTCCACTGATGGCTGTCCAAGATTTGAGCTCGGGTAAGCCTCGCCGTCGCTGGAATTGCGAAAAATTAATAGGTGTGACGGCGGGGCGGTGCAATTGTCCCATATTGGAGGAGAAAAAGACTTTTAATGGGTATATATACAATTGCTATTCTTCTAGCTCTTAAAGAGTTAAGAAGAAGGCAAGCCTCGCGCCGTCGTCGTCGTCGTCGTTCGCTCGGCTCGACTTCGGATTCGGATTCGGTCAAATGATTGATTGATTAATTTTTTTGACCAAATTTATTTGTTAATATTAACATTAACGTAATATTATTTTAATCCAAATTAGCCGTTCTTTTTCCTCTTAGTTTTGATTTTTCGTTTTATTTTGCGTAAATAGCCATTTATGTAATGGCTGTTTTACGTGAACAGCCATAACAAACATTCTGAAGAGTTGCACCTCTTCATTTAAACTCAACATGTTGGGTATAAATAACAGATTATTCCCTTAGTTCTTATGAAAATTCTGATTTCTCCTTCTTCTTTCTATATTGTTTTAACAGAAAAGAAAGCAGTAAGTGTGATTTACTACTGTTCTTTGCGTTCGTTGTCACAGGAGTTTGAAGTATCGCTACACCTACATTGTTTCAAGTTTTTGAATATATTTTCGAATATAGAATACTAACAAAGATTTTATCGAAAAAGTTGTTTGTTTTATTTATTGTATATGCATATTGACTTATTAAATAAACAAATTAAAAAATCCATTCATTTGGTTAAAACTCGCCGTCAGATAGGAGAAATACCATAGTAGTAAAGAAAGCGCATAAACCCATCCGTTCGCAAATGACTCTATAGCCAATTAAAAAGTTTTCCGATGAGATGGACCCCCAAGAGATGAGCGAGAACCCCCAATTGCTTAGGGATCGCACTCTGTCCCGCTTGGTGGACAAAAATCATTTCTCCTATTTAGAATTCTTTCTGCCATACACCTTTTTTGTCCTGTTTCACCTTATTCTTATCATATTAAAGGAGTGCGGCTCTATATGAGACTTGTACTACAGAGCAAGCGGAAAAAACGTAACATTGCGCGTTAGCACCATATCTTGCGAGCTCAACGTCTAATTTATAAGTGGCTCACAGTATAATGTAGCGGCGGACGCACGTGGTGGCAAGCAGGTTCAACTGAAGCCGCTTCATCAAAAAATAATATTGTGTATATGTATAAATTAGGATTAAAGCTGCGTAAATTTTGTATAAATATTTTATTTGAACTCATTTGACAACTATTATTTTACGACTAAAGTTATGTACTTCTAAGATTGAACCCGATGGCACAAAATTCTGGGTCTGCCACTAGTATAATGCACTTGTCTTGTACACGTTTGTAATATTTAGATGTTCAACTTTTTCCCTTATGATGAATGGATAGTTGAAATAAGAGAAAATTCCAAAAGAAGAATGCAAAGTGTGAAATGGACAGCAAGTTTTATGAAAGTTATGTCCACATATCACCACTCTTATCTTCCTCTATCACTTTTGCACCTTCCCTGTTAATGGCTTTCATCATATGCAACATTACTCTGCCAACAATTGAGCCACTTGTTCGGTCATAATCGACTCAAAAATTCTCTTCCACCTCAAATATTATTGTAATTGTTTTAATAAATTGAATCTATTTAAAATATTTAATGTTTAAATAATAAATCATGTATTATTTTAATTAATAGAATATTAATTAAGTAAAACGTTTAAAAGATAGATATAAAATAATCTAAACAAATATTCTTATAATTAATGTTTTTTCCTAAAGCCATTCACCCAGGCTATATTAGCCTGAGGTGATGAGAGGTTTTGTATTATCCCCTACCTCATATATCAGTTAGATAACCAAACCAATATGCTTTACATGTTTAAGTAATAAAAGAGTTTTAGATGCAAAAGACAAATAGGGATATAGGATTCTTAAAATATGAGTACACCACTAAATAAAAAGAAAAAAAGATGTATTTAGTGAGAATTAATCCCTCTTTATTTAAATAAATATTTCGATATTTAACCAAGTGCACCATATGGCATTTGTAGAATATGGGGGCTAACAAATCGTATTAGATAAATTCTAGAAAATATGTACATAAAATACCTAGTTTGACGAAAAGATCATGAGTTCAAAAACCCCATAATTTAGGTCTAAATCCGCCTCTCAAAAGACATATATAACTAATTTAGTGTAAACATTAATTGCAGATAAATTACATAGACCATGACGGAATTCTAATTCACCATTTTCTAAGAAATTAAAAGCAAAAACCCTCACTCAAGGAAAACCCCCCTTACTCCAAACACACCTTTCTCATATTGTCCCCACCACCACCCAAAGAGCAGCAGCCCTCAATTCAAGCCATAGGAAGCCAATTATTCTCAGTATAAATATCAGTCGTACACACTATACCACGTATCAACCACTATAGGTGACTCACAAAAAAGGAAAACTAGTGATAAAAATATTCTAGCTAAAAGTCCAAAAATGGTGCAAGAGGAAATCAGAAGAGGTCCATGGACAGAACAGGAAGATCTTCAGCTTGTATTTTATGTAAAATTATTTGGAGATCGAAGATGGGATTTTCTAGCCAAAGTTTCAGGTTTGATGAAGGTTAAGGAGGGAGAACAAAAAATAGAATAGGTATATTAGGCTAGTTTTGGATCATATCCTTATGTCCAAAGAGTTAAGTCTCTAACCCTATTCTTCTCCATATTCTTTCTTTGTAATGTTCTTTTGGTTTAGGTTTGAAAAGAACAGGAAAGAGTTGCAGGTTACGTTGGGTTAATTACTTGAATCCTGATCTCAAACGTGGCAAGATGACTCCTCAAGAAGAACGACTTGTTCTTGAACTTCACTCCAAATGGGGAAATAGGTGTGTTATTTATTTAGATTTTTTTTTAATTTCTCATATTAAGAACCATGCTTAACTATTCTCCTTTACTTTAACATTTTAAAAAAGGTTTAAATTTACCTCTCTATTATATACGAAATATCTTAATTTTACTCTCGATTATACTTAGTTATATATGCATGTATCGTTAGCTAACATTCTCGTATTTGCACTTAATTTTAATTCCATATGTCGGAATACTAGGAAAAAGAATTTAAATTTACCCCTCAACTTCAGATATATTATATAGTCAATGGCCAATATGAGAGGATTTATAGATTAATAACCCCGAAAAAAATATTTTTTTATATAGTACATGGATAGTTTTGACTCCTTTTTCCCATTTAAATTTCCGTATATATCCGTATATGGATTCTGACAAGGTGAGTTGCTCTGATGGTAAACACCCTCCACTTCCAACCAAGAGGTTGTGAGTTCGAGTCACCCCAAGAGCAAGGTGGGGAGTTCTTGGAGGGAAGGATGCCGAGGGTCATTTGGAAACAGCCTCTCTACCCCAGGGTAGGGGTAAGGTCTGCGTACACACTACCCTCCCCGGACCCCACTAGTGGGATTATACTGGGTTGTTGTTGTTGTATATATCCGTATAAATTTCCGTACGTGGACAAGGTGAGTTGCTCTGATGGTAAGCACCCTCCACTTCCAACCAAGAGGTTGTGAGTTCGAGTCACCCCAAGAGCAAAGGTGGGTAGTTCTTGGAGGGAAGGATGCCGAGGGTCATTTGGAAACAGCCTCTCTACCCCAGGGTAGGGGTAAGGTCTGCGTACACACTACCCTCCCCAGACCCCACTAGTGAGATTATACTGAATTGTTGTTGTTTGTATCTGATGTTGATTTTTTTTTTGTTGGTGTTTAGATGGTCAAGAATTGCTCGAAAAATACCAGGGCGAACTGATAACGAAATCAAGAATTACTGGAGAACACACATGAGGAAGAAAGCTCAAGAACAAAGGAAAAAAGCTACTTCTATTTCTCCATCTTCATCTTTTTCAAACTGTTCATCTTCTTCTTCCATAACTAATGAAGAAAATGAGAGAAATTTCTACGATACCGGTGGAATCGAGCTCTTGCAAATTGAAGAACAAAAGAAAGCTAATGATCAAGAACAAGCTGGGGAGAGTACGAAAGTTTATTCTATGGATGAAATTTGGAAAGATATTGAATTATTAGAAGAAAATGAAACAATTAATAAACCAATTATGGGGTCAATTTCACCCTTATGGGATTATTGTCCAGACCCCATGTGGAAAGATTTTGACTGGAGTAACTTTCGGTAAGAGAGTGACTTTGAATTAGTCGGGTAAGCAGACTTCAAATATCGAATGGTTAAACTGGAAAAAGAAAAGACGGGGCTAATAGGAGGATAATTTAATTGAAAAAAAAAAACAAATTTCTTATATTAGTTGGTTTAGGTTTTATATACGAGTAAGTTCTAACTTGTATATTACTAGCATTATAGTAGTAATAATAAGTATAAAAATCCCAAGATCAGAAGGTACTAGGTGATCTGTTAAGATAATCAGTAGTAGTGCTTTTGAAGTCTGCTGTTGTAGCCATGTGATGATATGCTTTAATTTAATTAGAGTATTAAGTCTGTTTCTATGTGATTATTAGCATCGGCAATCTTTCTTATGAAATTTAAATGTTCTTGAATTCCTTGTAATATTTCTTAGCTTCCTATGTGTAAAAGTTTTAATCTTTTCTTGCAGTTGCATCAATTCCATCCATTAAATTTGCTATTTCAAACTGTGGCGGAGCTAAATTTTTTATTTTTTTATTATGTGTTAATATATATAAAAGTAAACACAAAAAATAAAATAAAGGGGGGTCAATATATAATATATTTATATAAAATAAAATTTTAATTTAGTTAAAATAGTATAATTTTCCGGCAAAGGGGTGTCAATTGATTGGACGCAAAAGTTTAAAAAATAAATAAAGAATTAAAATTTGTTATCTAGAATAAGTTATAAATATGTATGTGCTAGTAAATTATTAAGGGTAAAATAAATATTTTAAAATTAATTTATTATTAAAATATGGGAAGATGTCATTTTTTGGGTCGGATTAGAAAAAAAGAGTGTTACAGAAATCGGGAGGAAATGAGTAATATGATAAGAAGATGATCAAATCAACTTCCAAGGATTGGGGATCTGATTGGGAATGCAATTAGAGTTGGTGCACATTTTCTAATTCTGTAATCCACTATTAGATTTAGCACAACTTTAATTTTGATACGGCAAACACATGATTGGATGATTAAAAGGTGCATAGAAAATGTTCTCCCAATCATCTAAATGTTATCTTTTGCCAAAGAAAACAAATAAAACTCTGTGCATTAATTAGACTGTTTTTTTACCAATAGTCCAAAAGAGGAATTGTTCCCACAACAACACGTAGCTACTACCAGTATCACACAAATATAGTATTCATTAAAAATGGTACTAATCCAATAATAAAGATATGTAACAGTAGTAGAGGCGGAACTATGCTATACCAAGAGGGGTCACCGATACTTGTAAAGTTCGATAAATTTTTTATGTATATATGTATATATTTTTAGAAAATATTGATATACTAGCAGTGACACACTATATACAAAATATATTTTGATTGAATTTAAAAGTACACTCGCGACTTTCAAATTCTGGGTCCGTCTGAGCAGCAGTAGTAGTAGTATAAAAATTACTTATTTAGTCGATAGAGAAAGGTTAAAGGTATTCGATATTAACTTTTTAAAGTGATAAGCTTGAGTTGGTTAGTGATTTCTAGATGTTACTCACTAAAAACTAGCTAACGAGAAAGTGGAGGGATTGCAAGTGGACTCTATTTTAATTGGATGGAAATGTCCTGAATAGAATAATAAGTGGTCCTAACTGTATACTAAATTTGCTATTAAGTACTATGCATTGATACTATATAAACTTTATAATTTTCTTACATTTTTTGTGAATATAATTTAAATTTTCTTTAAATTCTGTGCATTTATACGATATGATTTTTATAATTTTCTTACATTATCTATGAAATATAATTTAAATTTATTTAACAGTGGCCTAACATATTAAATGAAAAGAACTATTTTAGTGACCCTACTGGAAGAGACAATTAAACCTAAGACGTCAAGGTTGTACTAACGAGCTTTCGACTTGACATCTCAGCAGAATATTTGATGATAATGTTAGATAATAACATTATTCCATGCGTTATTTGACATAAAATAAATCGCAGATATTTATTTCTGTTAAGAGTTATAGAATCAATCAATAAGAAAATCAG
The DNA here is from genome assembly GCA_000715115.1 of Nicotiana otophora. Taxonomy (NCBI): domain Eukaryota; kingdom Viridiplantae; phylum Streptophyta; class Magnoliopsida; order Solanales; family Solanaceae; genus Nicotiana; species Nicotiana otophora. The sequence continues at coordinate 92,331 of AWOL01S0003971.1, read as the reverse complement.
TTAGGAGGAAAATAACGTAGTTATGTTAGTTGTAGCACGCCTTCCCTCCTTCTCTCATTTTGGAAAATTTTTTCAGTATTTTCTTACGACTTAGTCGAGAGAGTACGATATTGATGTAAAAGATCTCGTTTTTTTCGTGAGTTTTGTTTACTTGATCGAATGGAATTCGAAAAGATTTAAAAAAGAAGAATGTCTTTTTTGAAGAGGGAATCATTGCACATAGTGTGCCTATTCATGTTGTATTTGTTAATGAGCTATCTCACTTCTTCATTTGTCTTCTTATAAAATAGTAATTGGGATGATTTTATGAATGGAGCATTGTTTTTAGACTATGTTAGGTTACTAGTAGAGATAACCTTAAACACTTTTGTCTCTCATAATTATATTTGTATTTTGATTCATATAAATAGAGTTATTACCTACAGGCTAGTAAGTTATATATATTGTACTAGTTCTATAAATGGTGAGTTGTATGCATAAGTAAAACATGATTTATTCCCTCTTCACTTACTCTTTTTAATTTCCTCTGTTTCCTGATTCAACAATACTATTTCTCGAATTCCTTGTTGAATTCTTGATTTTGGTATCATATTCTGTTTGACTAGGAGTACTATATTCAAAAGTAAAGTTCCAAATAATATGATATAGTGTCACATAGCTATATCTTAATCTACATTTTGGAGATTCTTACTATATTTCCCACACTTTAGATTGTTATACCTTATTAGATATCCCTACTTAATAATCTATATTGCACCCCGTGGAATAAGACGCTTAGGACCAGAGACATATTCAAGATTTTAACGCAACAGGAATATCAGTATTTTGCTCGACTAGTACCCCTAAATGTGTTCACTATTTTTATTACAAAAAGTTATGGCGAAGATAATAGAACTTAAGAAACAAATGTCCAAGTGGCACAATAGCAAAGATGTAGTGTAATATCAAGACAAATGAACTTGAACACAACAAATAATGAACAAGTGGCAAGGTATGGCCACCTTTTGCTAGCTGCCCCTTGGGTTAATGTATAGACTATATTACTACTGCAACTAGTAGTAAGTACTAGTTTATCATCATTGTACTGTTCGACACTTTGACTTGATCCATGATCGGCCATCTTATACAATGGAGCTAGTGAAACAAGGCAAAGGAAACTGACAACTTAACAATGGAAGCTAGAACCTTTCTATTTGGTCTGAAACTATGCAAACTAATGAGAACATATATTTAACTTTATATGCAATTGAACTCCTAGTCATAAATAATCCAATTTTGGCAATTGAACTCCAACCGAACATGTGTCACAAGTTATATTTACTTTCTTTCTTGCGCCGTTTGGGAGTCTCGGAGCAATAGTAAAGTTGTCTTCGTTTGACTTATAGGTCACAGATTCGAACCAAGAAAGCAGCCACTAATGCTTGCATTAGAGTAAACTGTCTACGTCACACCCTAAAGTACGACCCTTTCCCGAACCCTGCGTAAATACAGGATACTTTGTGCATCAAACTGTTTTTCTCTTTCGCCGTTCTAAATTGATTGCCGTCCATCTTATACTGCTTTGATTACTCCTTGAGAGTCATGGTGAAGGCCTTTTGGCAACTGAACTGCTAATCATAAATAATCCAATTTAGGCCATTACTCCAACCAAACATGTGTCTCGAAATTATATTGACTTTCTTTCTTGGGCCGTTCTAAATTGAACACCATACTGCTTTTAATATTTCAAACCTTAAACGAGTCAATAAAACAAATTGTGTTAGGTCGAATTATTTCAACGTGTCTAATTTCTAAGCCAACACTGGAAGCCATTGACTCTAGAATAGGTGAATTCCTATTTCGCCTTTTTAAACGAAGCATGGATTTTATGAAAAGATTGCCTACTCGTATCCTAGTTTAGGAAACAAAATCATCATAAAGGGGTGTGTGATGGATAAACAAAAATAATTCTGGGATAAAAATTTGATAGCGCCTTATTCTTTGTTTGGTTACTAATTTTGGGATAAGTTATCCCAGGATTAAAAATAGTATCAAAATAAGTTATGCATGCCAAAGGGTGAAATAATAATTCCAAGATAAATTATCCCAAGATAAAATAGTAAAATTGACAATCCCATAATTAATACAATATACAAAACAATTAATAAAAAATAATCCCTATAACTAATCACAACATAACTACTCCCAACATAATTTTGTCTTCAAACCAAAATTAAAAGAGCAACAATTGTTTTTACCATGTGGTCACTTCCTGGCCTTGTATTTAGAAGATGGTCACTTTTTAAAAATTAGAATCATGGTTTGAATATTAGATTTAAATTTTGAACTTTAAATCAGGTGATCACTTTCGAACTTTAGTCCATTGGTCTAAGTTTTAAAAAGTGGCAAACTTCTAATTACAAGGCCGCGAATCTTGCTAATTGTGTAAATCCACCTAATATTGGGCCCATACCCAATTGCATTATTTGCAGTCATACCCTATATTTGTATCACCTTTTAACCTGTGCCCTATTTTTAGAAATTATTGATTTGATAGCCAGCTGACAAAAAATTCGTAATAATATGACCATTATACCCCTGACAAAACATATAAAAGATGCATCACGCATAAATCACTTTACGGTTCTCCTCCATCACTCCGTCCCTCCTCAGATCTACTTTCGCAAACCAGAAAGTTGAACCAGATTCAAATTCCAAATTCCAAATTACAAAATACATTGTAAGTATTGCAATTCATCTTCAGAATTCAAATTCGTTTTTGAAACTGATTGATCTTCATGATATATGTTTCTGTAATTATTTTCGTAATTCATTATGCTTTTTAAGTTTTAATTCAATCAACGCGTAGATTTTAATCACACTTGCATGAAGTTGTTTGACGAATGAAACATGAACTTTTCACTGATAGATCTTCAAAACCTTTGCATTCTAATTTAATGTGAAAGCTAAAAATTCTTGCTTATGAATACTGTTAAATGCAGGACAATATATGCTGAAGTTTTGTCCTGCATTCAACAGTTTTGTTATGACGAAAAATATGCTGAAGTTTTTGGTTTATTTGCTAAACAAGCTGAGTTTTTACATAATTTGCTAAAACTTTACACCAAAAATGCTGAAGTATTTGTCTTGCAGTCTAAACAAACTAAATTGTTTTAGTTTATTTGCTAAGATTTCAGCACTAAAATATGCTGAAGTTATGTCCTGCGTTCAATAGTTTTGTCATAAGCTTTTTTCGAAACTTCAGCAAAAAAAGCTGAAGTTGTTTAGTTCATTTGTAAAAATTTTAGGACAAACGTGTTGAAGTTTTCCTCCTGCACTATGTAATTTTCTAGTGAATTTTATTTAATGCATGCTGAAGTTAAATTTAGTTCATTTGCTGAAAGTTCATACCAAAACATACTTAAGTTTTGTCCTGCATTAAACAGCTTTTTCATGAGCTTTTTTCGAAAACTTCAGTATAAACAAGCTGAAATTTTTTAGTTCATTTGCTAAGACTTCAGCACTAAAATATGCTGAAGTTTTTTCATGCATTCAATAGTTTTGTCAAGAGCTTTTCCGAAATTTCAGCAAAAAATGCTGAAGTTGTTTAGTTCATTTATAAATATTTCAGGAAAAATGTGCTGAAGTTTTTCTCCTGCACTATGCAATTTTCTCCTGCATGTTGAAGTTAAATTTAGTTCATTTGCTAAAAGTTCATACCAAAATAGCGTTTTCATGAGGCTTTTTTCGAAAACTTCAGTATAAACAAGCTGGAGTATTCTAGTACATCTGCTATACTTCAGCTAAAACTTCAGCTTAAACGTGCTTAAGTTTTTCTCCTGCAGTATGTAATTTTCTAATGAATTTTTTATGAACTTCATATTTAAATTCTTTTGTTCAGTTTTCTAATACTTGACACTAAATATGCTTGTGCAGGATGAGTTTGATTTGCCTTGTTATTACTTTCAATGGAAGGTGGACTTTTGATTTCAAATACTTGGATCATGATACAAAACTTGTTCTGCTTAATAAATAACTATTATTCAATACTTTCCAAAAGAAAATTAATGAAGTTACAGATATTGATTCAACCAAATATTCACTAAAGATACGGTTTGATATCAAACTAAATACAAGCAAAGGGATGCTTGTAACTTCAGATGAAAAACTCAGAACCTGTATACATTTGCTAACAACTGATTCAGCCTACAAGAATTGCCATTTTATTGTCGAAAAAATACAACTCATTTCTGACAGTATAGTTGCTTCAGAATCTGCAATATTCAAACCATCTCTTGCATACACAATAGATTCAGAACAATTTGCTGATTATCAACATGAACTAGAACAACCAATAATGAAAGTAGATAATGAGCAACAACCTTCTAACATTACAGTTGCTTCAGAATATGAAATGCTGCAACAATTACCCGCCGCCACAATAAATTCATACCAGTTTGTTGACGACCAAGAAGAAGAAGGACAGCTAATAATACAAATAGACAACCAACACACGATCCAACAAAGTTTTTTGTTACCTTCTGCAATGACAAGCAATAATGAAGATGAAGAAAACAAGGAATTTATACCGATAACATCAGATACAATTGAACAAATTGCTGAAACTTCTATTGCTTCTAAGAAATCAAGAAAAAGAGTGAGGAGAAAGCTGAAAGAATCTCCACCATGTAAAATACTTAGGCACAATGCATTGCTTGAGGAAGTAAGAGTAGGATCAATTTTTGAGAATAAGAAGAACATGACTAAATTTTTCTGCAGCTTGGAGATAAACCAAAAAGTTGAATTCACTGTTGTTAGATCATGTTCAAAGAGATACGAGTTAAAATGCATAGTGGAGAAATGTGGTTGGAATGTACGTGCTACCAGAATAAAAATTTCCTCACTTTTCAGGGTGATAAAATATCATAACAACCATGAATGCTCGGTTGATGCAAGAAAATCAGATCAGAAGCATGCTACATCAAATTTTATAAGTGAACAAATTTTAGAACATGTTCGAAATAAAAAAATTGAGGTTACACCAGCCTTTGTAGAAAGTGAAATGAAAAAGAAATTTGGAATTGACATTGGATATCACAAGGCATGGCGCGCTATTCAAAAATCTGTTGCTTGCATAAGGGGAACACCGGAAGAGAACTACCAGATTCTTCCTTCATACCCACATATGATGGTGCATAGAAACCTAGGGACGTACACTAGCATAAAAAGAGATGAGCAGCATCGGAAAGAAAAACAGACTAACCATCAGCCTGAAGTTTTAAATGTTCCTATTTGAAAAACTTCACACCTTATGAATTGTTTTTTTGTGCTTCACTGTACATGTAACGACCCGACTTGTCATTTTAAGAATTAACGCATCGTTCAATAACTTAAGGTCTTGAGCAACTTCGTATTATATGTATTGACTTGCGTGCATGGTTGAATTCAGTCACCGGATGATTCGGGATGATTTGGGACACTCGGTCCCTAAAATAGAAGCTTAAGTCTTAGAATTTTAACCATAGTCGGAAATGTGTGAAGACGACTCCGGAATGGAGTTCCGTCAGTTCCGTTAGCTCCGTTGGGTGATTTTGAACTTAGGAGCATGTCCAAAAATTTATTTGGAGGTCCGTAGTGGAATTAAGCTTGAAATGGCGAAAGTCAAATTTTTGGAAAGTTTGACCGGGGGTTGACTTTTTGATATCGGGGTCGAAATCCGATTCTGAAAATTTGAATAGCTTCGTTATGTCAATTATGATTTGTGTGCAAAATTTGAAGTCATTCCGGATTGATTTGATGTGTTTCGGCACATGATATAGAATTTAAAAGTTCAAAGTTTATAGATTTTGATTTGAGGTGTGATTCGTCGTTTTGATAATGTTTGATGTGATTTGAGGCCTCGAGCAGGTCCGTGTTATGTTATGGGACTGGATGGTGTGATTGGACGGGGTCCCGAGGGGCTCGGGTGAGTTTCGGGGTGGTTTCGGACCATTTCTAGGCCATTTATAGCTGCTGGTTTTTGGCTATAGCGGTGTGCTATGCGATCGCGTGGAATTGGCCGCGATCGCGAAGCACAAAATGGGGGGAATGGCTAGTGAATCGCGATCGCGTAGAGGAAATTTTCTGCTGCACTAACCCAACTTGTGAAGCTTATATCTCACCATTTATAAGGAATTTGGAGATAATCCAAAAACCAAAGTTGTAGCCCTTTGTGTCTAGTTTTCCGAAATATAAACCATGTGTTATTTGGAGTTGTTTACAAAAAGTTATGGTAGATATACTACAGGCTATCCGTGAAGAGTTTGAAAATCTCTGTTGCATATGGCTGACTTTGGAAGTTTATATCTAGAAATATATTAGGAACTGGGAGATGAGTAACAAATGAAAGTTATATTCCTTGGTAGGTTTCAGAAAGTTAAACCATTCATCATTTGGAGTTTTGTACAAAAGGTTATGACCATTATACTAGAGGCTGTCCGGATGAGTTGGAGAGTTTGTTCTTCGCGATCGCGATTGGTTTTCTGCGATTGCGAAGTTCAATTTTGGGGCTAAACAATTTTGTGCTTCGTGATCGCGAAGAGTAAATACCTGAGCAGTAGCTATATTTCGAGCTTTCAGCTATTTTTAACATATTTGGAGCTATGAAACTCGGATTGAAGCGATGTTTGAGGCGATTTTTACCATATGGATTGGGGTAAGTGTTCTATATCCTAAAGTGATTATACGTCATGATTATATAGTTATATTCATCATTTATTTCGGATTTAAATGGAAGAAATCAAGATTTTTGTAAAATCTTCCAAAAACGAAAGTTTAAGATTTGGAGGTTTAGTTGTTATCAGAATTTGATAAAATTTATATGGTTGAACTCGTATCGGAATGGATGTTCGAATTTCATGAAAATTATGTCGGGTTCCGAGGGACGGGCCCGCGTTGACTTTTTAGAATAAATTTTTAAGTCGACGTATTATTATCCGGAATTATTTCCGATGAATTTAATGATGTTATACAATTAATTTGGATAGATTTGAGCGGTCCGGAGGTCAATTCAAGCAAGGAGTCGATTTTGGAATATTGGCATAACTTCAAAAAGGTAAGTGTCTTGCTTAACCTCGAGTGGAAAAAATACCTCTTAGGCATTGAGTATTATGTGCAAATAATTGAAAACCATGTACGCGAGGTGACGAGTACGTACTTGGTTTATATGTGAAAATTTCATTGATTAAAATTCTTAGACGCCCTTAGCTATTAAGTTGGAAATTATTGGCACTTTTAAATCCTCTATTTTGTCATGCCTAGATCCTTGTTTGTTGAAATTATTTTTCTATGATGATTTGGTGTGATTGCCACCTTGAATTTATGTAAAATGTTATTTTGTTGAGTTGTTCACTCCCGGATATTTTGTGAAGATTTTGTGCACATAATAGTCGAGCCATGGGCTACTTATTATGAAAAATGATGTATTGTTGATTTTTGTAATATGTTGTAATATTTGAGGACTTGATGAGCCATTTGTGATATGTGAGCATTTGATGTGCAGTTGTTGAAATCATACTTACTTTGGGACTACGGAACGGTATTCCGGGAGATCCCCCTGCACTGCATATTTACTTTAGGACTACAGAACGCTATTTCGGGAGATTCCCCTGCACTGCATATATACTTTGGAACTATGGAACGGTATTCCGGGAGATTCCCCTACACTGCATATTTACTTTAGGACTACGGAACGGTATTCCGGAAGATCCATCTGTCTTGCATATTTACTTTTGGGACTACGAGCGGTAACTCGGGAGATCCCCCCTATCTTGCATATTTACTTTTGGGACTACGAGGCGGTATCTCGGGAGTGCCCTTTGTTGATATTTTTTTATGAATGTACTTGCCTTTGGTTATTTTATTTTTTCGTGATATGTAAATTCTTGTCTTCTTCCGTGATATACTAGTTGACTTTATTATTATGTATTTTGTGCTTCTAGTTATATTGGATTGGCTTTGACTTTTTAGCACGTGACTCTGAAGAAGTATATTTCTGATTTTCTTACTGATGTTCGTTGATTGAGTTAATTTAAATAAAAGAAATTATTATGTTTCAAATTAAATAGTTATACATCCAAATTAGTAGTTATCTGTGCTTTAATTTAAGTGCAAATGTTATTTTCTTCACCCAAATAATTTCTAAAATAAATTCATTTCTTGTTGATTTTCTTACTTGATTTAAAAGTTTTAAACTTACTTTATCGGAAATAAATTGATCGTGTGGATTTTATATAAATTTTTATGATTGTGAAATGAGGTGTCACATGGTTATTGTTACTTGAAAATATATTTATTGGATAGTATTATATCCTGAAGATTATAATTTGAAAAACATATAGGCGAAAGAATTTATATTTGAAGGACTTGATTAATTGGTTGTACTTGTGTTCCTTATTCGTCTGAGCAATAATTATGATGTTCTTGTTGCATTGTTGTTATATCACTGGTTGATTTTGTTGTTATCATTGCTAGTTATTTTACAGTATTATTTTGTATACTATATTGCACAGGTTATTAGACCAGTGAATGTCTTGACCGTGCATCGTCTCTACTCCGCTAAGGGTAGTCTTGATACTTACTGGGTACCGACCGTAGTGTACTCATACTATACTTCTGCACATCTTTTGTACAGAGCCGGGTATAAGAGGTATCGGACCCGGACAGAGTTAGAGTGTGATCGCAAGGATTCAAGGTAGAGTTGCTTGGTCGTCGCAGTCCCTTGGAGTCTGTTCATTTCATTGTACTGTTAATTTTTAAGCAAACAATATTGTATATTTGGTCCTCGTAATCATTCCATGTATTCAGTTAGAGTTCGTGACTCAGTACTACCAGTCTTGGGAGGTTGTATATTCTTATTTGTTCCGCTGTTAGTTTAGTTTTCTTATTTAAATCGGAAAAAAACAAAATGTAATTAAATTCAGCTTACCTAGTATTAGAAATTAGGTGCCATCACGACGCTTGTGGACGAATTTTGGGTCGTGACACGTTGGTATCAGAGCTCTAGGTTCATAGGTTCTACGAGTCACGAACGAGTTTAGTAGAGTCTTGCGGATCGGTACGGAGACGTCTGTACTTATCTTCGAGAGGCTACGGAAGTGTTAGAAAATTTCACTTCTTTCATTTCTTATTATACGGCATTTATTCAGCTTGAAGCATATATCTTATGTCTTTTTGCATCCACTCGTGTATGAAATTGCGCACTCGGTATCAACTATGCGCCAACAGTTCGTGATACTATAGAGGGGTTATAAGGGAGACAGAGTTACTCAACCATTATTACAATGTGTCGTCCAGATCGAGGATGCGGAAGTATTGAGAGATCATTCAGTTGTGTACATTGAGATGCAACAGGTTCTGATACCTGGTTGATAAGTACGATCTTAAGAAGGTTTAATTATATGCCTAACTGTCACAATCATGGTAGGGTCATGAGGTGGATGTAGATCTGAAGATAGTTGGTTGTATTAGACACTATGTGATTCGTATGAGATTTTTATTTAGCGAAGGGTACATACTAGCAGCCAAAACACTGGAGAAAGTGAATTTAACTTTCACGAGGATGGCATGCGCCAAATAAATAGCTTGAGGTGTCTTATGACCGGTGTCGTACGAGCGATGAAGGTTAGTATTATGGATCATCGGAATGTGTCCTATGTCTTCGCGCCAAGTGAGAGGATGTCCACTATCAACGATCAGATTGTAAGGTCGTGTGCTATATCTGTTTGGACCTGAGATGTATGTATGTGGTATTGAAAGGTACGCTGAAACTTGTATATGATTAAGAGGTGAGATTTGTATGGGATGATGTTGGGGCTTGGGGTATTCCCGCATCCTTAATAATTCTACATGTTAGTACCAGCGGTGTAAAAAAACAATTTCATAATATTCGGGGTGCTACAGTAAGTTCTTACAATGCACCACCGATACGGGGTTCCTATAATGGTTATTCCAGTTATCCGTCAAAGACTCAGTATGAGTAGCCGAACCCGCAAAGGGGTTGTTATCAGTGGGATTGTACTAGGCAATTCATAAGAGAATGTCCTAAACTCGGGAGAGATGGATTTCATCAGAATACTTAGGTTACAAGCTTTATTCCAGTTAATACTCCATGTGCACAACCAGTTAGGGGTGGAGGACAGGTGGGTAGAGAGCGCCCAAGAGGGGGAAGCCCGGCCCGTTGATATAATTGTTTTGACTTGGTTGAGGACAATACACCAGATGGTGTCGTACAAGCATGATTTAATTTATAATAAAAGGAGAACTATTCTTGTTTTGATTCAATTATGAATATTGAGGTGAGTCCTCCTATTATGCTCCGCTTATAGGTGAGCTTCGTAATTTTGTGACCCACTTATATGTTTATCCTGTTGGGAGAATTGAGGATGTGAGCCCGTGTCTGTCATTTTTTATTTTTGTGCACCATTGAGGGCTATAAGTCCAATAGTAATTTTTATTATTCATCACAATGGGTTTAATGTGTTTCGGAATAATTGATTCCAAATTTTTTATGAATTATATGCCCTACTGGTAGGAGGGTTCATTATGTGTTGTGAAAACTGTTTCCGAAATTTATTGAAAATAATAAAGAAAGAAAATTGAAAATTTCAGTTGGCACAATGTGCAAAATACTTGTGATACGGAGTTGAGGACGAGATCCTCGCATTTATATATGATGTGAAACATTTAAATTGGGCTACAAGCCGCGGTAGAAGTATATAAGGATGATGTCCTTGTGGTGAAATATTTATGAGTTCAAATTCTCCCTTTTGTGAAGTTTAAATTGCACTATATTAATAGGGAGTAATGCCTGATAGGCTTATGTGATAATTCTTTTATGTGTTTATGTGTCATAATTGTGCCGTAATTATTGATTTTTAGCCTACAAGGTGAGTGCCTAGGTGGCATTAAATGCGACTCGTTAATTCGGGTAAATAATTATGAAGTACTCATGCTTCACATTCTGTTAGCAGTGTTGTGAAACTTCGAAACGAGATTTTGGTTAATATGAGGTTAATTGGCGATGTTGTAATCGATTATGAACAATTATTAAGACCATAGATGTGATGATGGGTATACATATGATGTACTTCTTGTCCTGATATCATTATAATAATACAATGCTTGTAATGCTGAGATTAGTGTTATTGATATATATCTTGTGATATTTTGTTGGGTTGTGGATGTGTTGTTAGGAGTTATTTTGGTGTTACTCTGGCAGGTGGATAAGACCATTTACATGGGAGACTCTACCGAAATTTCTGGAAAAAAATAAAATAAAAAACAAAATTAGGGAGATAGAAAAAAACAATTTAGGAGATTGTTATGTGCGAAAGAAGAGAAAAGTTATGTTATATGTTTGAGGGCGGGCTCTACTTCTCATTCAAGAATGAATGATCCTAAGCGAGGGAGAATGTAACACCCCGGAGTATTTCAACACTATCAAAAAAGTTGATGTGTGCGTAGGCATGAGTTACTATAGCCAGTTGAGACTAATATCGTGCGTCAAAGTAAAAATCAGGCATTTTGGAAATGATTGAAGAGTTAAGAATTTTTGCTTTAAAGCTTATAAGAATGGAGAAAAAAAATAATCTCAATTGAGATGGTGTTGTCGGACCCGTGTTAAATTGCGGGAACGTAGAATCACCCACAAGTATGTGTGTAAGAATACACTCAGTAATTTAAAGTCCTCTGAAAGACTCTTAGCACGTTCGAGGACGAACGTTTGTTTAAGAGGTGGAGAATGTAACGACCCAACTTGTCGTTTTAAGAATTAACGCACCGTTCAACGACTTAAGGTCTTGAGCAGCTTCGTATTATGTGTATTGACTTGCGTGCGTAGTTGAATTCAGTTACCGGATGACTCGGGGTGATTTGGGACACTCGGTCCCTAAAATGAAAGCTTAAGTCTTAGGATTTTGATCATAGTCAAAAATATATGAAGACGACTCCGGAATGGAGTTCTGTCGATTCTGTTAGCTCCGTTGGGTGATTTTGGACTTAGGACCGTGTCCGGAAAATTATTTGAAGGTCCGTAGTAAAATTAAGCTTGAAATGGCGAAAGTCGAATTTTTAAAAAGTTTGACCGGGGGTTGACTTTTGATATCGGGGTCGAAATCCGATTATGGAAATTTAAATAGCTTCGTTATGTCAATTATGACTTGTGTGCAAAATTTGAAGTCATTCCGGATTGATTTGATGTGTTTCGGCACATGATATAGAATTTGAAAGTTCAAAATTCATAAATTTTGATTTGAGGTGTGATTCGTCGTTTTGATGTTGTTCGATGTGATTTGAGGCCACGAGCAGGTCCGTGTTATGTTATGGGACTGGATGGTATGATTGGACGGGGTCCCGAGGGGCTCGGGTGAGTTTCAGGGTGGTTTCAGACCATTTCTAGGCCATTTATAGCTGCTGGTTTTTGGCTACAGCAATGTGCTATGCGATCGCGTGGAATTGGCCGCGATCGCGAAGCACAGAATGGGGGAAAATGACCAATGAATCGCGATCGCGAAAGGCCTTTCGCGATCGCGTAGAGGAAATTTTCTGCTATACTGACCCGACTTTGGAAGCTTATATCTCACAATCTATAAGGAATTTGGAGATGATCCAAAAATAAAAGTTGTAACCCTTTGTGTCTAGTTTTCAGAAATATAAACTATTTATCATTTGGAGTTGTGTACAAAAATAGCTAAACTATCGATATATTTTGCACAAAATGAAAAATATCATCAAAATATCAACAACTCAGATGCCAGATAAGCAATACTTGTCAAGTCACCAATGGCACATAATTATATTTCCACCTCACAACATGCCATGCCATGCGGAATCCTACTAAAACCATTTCTCGATAAGCATAGATGCTGATTTCTCAAAAGAGAGGAAAAGGGTTAATTATGTTCTATTGGTTTGTGTTTGTACACTCTTCCACATGTGCTATGATGTGGAAAAGAATTTCTGAGTTGATGACGGGACAGAGCTTATTTGGATTTCTACAAATATTCTTGTGCCAATCTTTTTATCTTCCAATGATTTTTCATTTTATGCAAATTATAGAGACAGTTGAGGTACTTTTTGTTAAAGAAAATAGTGTTGTAGCTTTCCAGAAATAAAGATTTATTTTGATGACCATACATGTGAAATTAACCTTTTTCTTCTTCTGAATTAACTTCATTATGTTTGTTCTCCCTATCTATTAGTCATTATTTGAAACTGTCGACACGAACACTATGCCATTATGGGCAATATATATTTTTACCTTTTTTTGTATCTCAATTGTTTTTTCATTATCAGCTAAGCCATTTGTCACGCAATGACCCGACTTTGAAAGCTTATATCTCGCAATCTATAAGGAATTTGGAGATGATCCAAAAATAAAAATTGTAGCCCTTTGTGTCTAGTTTGCAGAAATATAAACCATTTATCATTTGGAGTTGTGTACAAAAAGTTATGGTAGATATACTACAGGCTATCCACGAAGAGTTTGGAAATCTCTGTTGCATAGGGCTGACTTTGGAAGCTTATATCTCGAAATATATAAGGGACTGGGAGATGAGGAACAAATGAAAGTTATAGTCCTTGGAATTTAGTTTTCAGAAAGTTAAACCATTCATCATTTGGAGTTTTGTACAAAAGGTTATGACCATTATACTAGAGGCTGTCCAGAAGAGTTGGAGAGTTTGTTCTTCGCGATCGCGAAGAGCAATTTTGGGGCTGAAAAATTTTGTGCTTCGCGATTTTCCGCAATCTACAAGGAATTTGGAGAACACTGCACTAACCCGACTTGGAAGATTATATCTTGCAATCTATAAGGAATTTGGAGATGATCCAAAAATAAAAGTTGTAGTCCTTTGTGTCTAGTTTTCAGAAATATAAACCATTTGTCATTTGGAGTTGTGTATAAAAAGTTATGATAGATATACTACAGACTATCCGCGAAGAGTTTGGAAATCTCTGTTGCATAGAGCTGACTTTGGAAGCTTATATCTCGAAATATATAAGCTTATTTTGCAGTGTCTTTGCTGAATCATCTGTATCCATCCTTCATCATTAAGTTGATCAACTTGAAAAACAAATTCCTCTAATAATCCTTTATTTTCATGTTCTTCAAACTTGCATATCTCAACTGGATCAAGAAATTCAAAGGTGACAGAGATTTGGTTCACACTTGTTTTCTCGACTTCAAATACGATTTTGTTTCACAAGCTAATTTTATCACTTTGTCTTTGAAGACAAAGCAAGCACTTCTCATAGGGTGACCTACAAGCTAATGGTATTTGCTGTAATTTAGATCGTTCATTTAGCCTCTTCATCTTTAATAACTCAATGAGGTGTCACATGGTGACTTTTACTTGAAAATATATTTATTGGATAGTATTATATCCTAAAGATTATTATTTGAAAAACATATAGGCGAAAGAATTTATATTTGAAGAACTTGATTAATTGGTTGTACTTGTATTCCTTATTCGTCTGAGCAATAATTGTGATGTTCTTGTTGCATTGTTGTTATATCACTGGTTGATTTTGTTGTTATCATTGCTAGTTATTTTTCAGTATTATTTTGTATACTATATTGCACAGGTTATTAGACTAGTGAATGTCTTGACCGTGCCTCGTTTCTGCTCCGCTGAGGGTAGTCTTGATACTTACTGGGTACCGATCGTAGTGTACTCATACTACACTTCTGCATATTTTTTGTGCAGAGTCGGGTATAAGAGGTATCAGACCCGGACAGAGTTAGAGTGTGATCGCAAGGATTCAAGGTAGAGCTGCTTCGTCGTCGCAGTCCCTTGGAGTCTGTTCATTTCATTGTACTGTTAATTTTTAATCAAACAGTATTGTATATTTGGTCCTCGTGATCATTCCATTTATTCAGCTAGAGTTCGTGACTCAGTACTACCAGTCTTGGGAGGTTGTATATTCTTATTTGTTCCGCTGTTAGTTTAGTTTTCTTATTTAAATCGAAAAAAAAATGGCTACAAAAATATAATTGAATTCGGCTTACCTAGTATTAGAAGCTAGCGTGACAGTACAGATTTGCCTACATGTTCTTTGCTCCTGCGGCATCAATAGCTGGTTGGTTCTACTGTAGACCCGTGATTGTAATAGATGCAATATTTTTAAAGTCAAAATATTGTGGCGTTATATTTGTTGTTGTATCAAAGGATGCAAACAATCAAATATTTCCTCTATCTTTTGGTGTAGCAGATTCAGAAAATAATGATGCATACATTTGGTTCTTCGGGGAAATAAGAAAAGCAATTCAAGTCCGTCGTGAACTGGTTTTCTTATCAGGTAGAAACCAATCGATCGCAAATGGGATTAGAAAAGTTTATCCTGAAGCTCACCATGGTATCTGCCTCTATCACTTTGAGAAAAATTTAAAGCAAAGACATGCAAAAGCCACGGTAATAAATCTTTTTCAAAGCGCTGCAAGGTCATACAAACGTGAAGATTTTAATCAGCTAATATCCCAAATCAAAAGTGTTAACAAGAAAACATACAATTACATAATGGAAGAGCCGCCAGAGAGATGGGCTCGATCGTGGTTCCCACGGCGACGTTATGATATGCTGACAACAAATATGGTAGAATCAATGAATTCCGTGTTACTAAAAGCGAGAGAGATGCCTATTTTAAGAATGTTAGATTTCATCCAAGAAAAGTTGGGAGAGTGGTTTTACGAACCGAGAAAAAAAGCACATGAAACGTTTTACAAAGTATCAATATGGGCAGAAGAAGAGATGAACAAGAAGATGGACTTGGTTTGCAAAATGTTTGTGAGTATATTTATTAATTTCAGAATTTACTTCAACTTGTTTTCTCTTAAGTAATTAACTAATGCATAATCACTTCAACTTTTTATATCTGCTGCAGTGATTTACTGGTTACATATAAAAAATTTCATACTGTTTCTTTTTTAAGCAATAATACACTAATATAGTTTTTTTTTACTTTTTTATTCCTTCTTAGATGTCCAACCTTGATTCAATATTGTTTAGAATAAATAATGAAGGAATGAAATTCATTGTGGACTTAAAGAAGAGAACTTATGACTGCTTGAAATTCCAACTTGATGAATTGCCCCGTCCACACGCAATTGCTACTATTAATAAGAGATATTTGCAGAAATCTGATTACTGCTCAAAATGGTATTCAAGGGAAACATGGTTCAAAACATATGAAGGACATGTAAATACTGTGGCAGATCAAAATTCATGGGATATTCCACAAAATGTAGAATCTGAAATCACAAAACCTCCCAATGTAGAGATTTTACAAGGAAGAAGACAAAAGAAGAGGCATATCACTGCGACTGAATCAGTACCATTGAAGTCTACCAAATGCAGTAGCTGTAAACAAATTGGGCATAACAGAATAACTTGCTTGTCTTCTCCAGCACCTCATCCATATTCTAAGAAACACGCTGAAAAATACTCCAACGTTCAATAATCCTTGGTCTGAAATTACACTTTCATTATTGAATGATATATGTGAAATGTGATTGTTTTCGTAGAAATAAAAAAAATAAGCTCTTGGATTGAAAAATACTCTTTTATATATTGCTTGAAGTACAAAGCACTCATTTTTGTTGCGCGGCTTACATGTTTGGTTGCATTTTAAAAAAGTACGCAGTGACTTCAGCGAGAAAAAACTGTAAGTGAAATACATATCTTTAACACACACAAAAAAAAACATATGTATAACAAAACTTCAGCATATTTAGACTGAAGTTTTAGAAAATTAACTAAATAACTTCAGCATATTCTCTCTGAAGTTTGGAAAAAATTATTACAAAAATTGCAGACTGATGGACAAAACTTAAGCATGTTTTGTGTGAAGTTTTATGAAATAAACAAAAATATTTCCGCATATATAAGTCTGCCTCTTAAAATATTGCCTATTAACGGGAAAATGTATGCAAAACAAACTGCAGCCTATAAAGTGTGACTATCAAAAGCTATAAACTTCAGATAAAAAAGGTTCAAGTTTCTAATTATATTTGCTAATTTCAGCTTATAAGGCATGAAGTTTTATGTTGACATACTACGTTATTACATTAAAATCATAATGCAACCTTCAAAATTTAAAAAAATTATACAAAAAAATGTAACAAGATTTTCATTTATATAACAACATAAACATTAACAAAACACGACCATCATCAAAACATTGACAAAATAAAAAGAAGAGCCATAAAAAATATTAACAAAAAACACAGAAAAAAACATTAAAAAGGATTACAAAAACTAAGCATCATCACCATCATCAGAACAGTAATATTTAATTTCTCGATATATCTCATCATCATCCGAATTAGAGATAACTATAGGATACTCGGGCAAAAGACCACAAAGTCTAATGAGATCACACTTCAACTTGTTGAATTCATCACGCAACTGACTTTGTTCAACTATTACTCTGTCCATAAGATAAGAAAGACTCTTCAAGCTGTTTTGCAGCTTGGCATAGTCGTCCCAGATGGGAAACTTAAAACAATCAAACTGCTGGACAACCTTATCAAACGAGGTTGAATAACCTTCACAACTGCGTTCGAGGTTCAGCCTGTTCTGGAATGATTCTTCGGCAAAAAACTGTGGTCTGATTCTTTCCCAATCAGCCTTTATTTGATCCCACGTCTGCATAAGATTAGCCATTGGTACGTTACTATTCCAATCAGACTTTAAACTCTCCCATTTCTGCATAAGTTCATCCATTGTAACCTTCCTACTTCCGCTAGCACCCGAGATTTTTTCTTTTAAAAAGCTAAAAGGCTAAGGATGAATATAAATTTAAGGAACTATGATAGAAGTCTATGGATGACTATGAACTTTTCAAGTGAAGAGATTGTTAATATAGCCAAAGAGTGCACCTAATCAATCTAATATCTATAAATACAAAGGTAATTTTTCAGGTCTATTTACTGTTTTACGTCAGAGAAATTGAATATAATAAGATAAGTAGGTAGTAAAGAAAATAAGTAGGTGGTAAATGAAAAAAGAAATATAACTTCAGCCTAATAAGTCCACATTTTTTCTATAGTAAAAAATAACTTCAGCCTGAAAAGTTTTTCTTTTATTATTTGTAAATTCAAAAGTAACTTTTTAACTCATTTACTATATGGTCAGACAAATTTAAATGTAAGATGAAGTAGGTGATAAAAGATAAAAAGTAGCTAGTAAATGCAAAAAAGATAAGTATCAAGTTAAAAAAAATACCAAAACATGCTGAAGTTTTGAGGGTTAGCAATGAGTTTCCCATAAAAACTTCAGTCTAAAGATGCTGAAGTTATTTAGTTCATGTGCTAAAACTTCAGACTGAACATGCTGAAATTTTTTTGTTCATTTTCTAACACTTCACACTAAACATGCAGAAGTTAAAACTTCATACTAATATGCTAATATTTAGTTCATGTGCTAAAACTTCAGACTGAACATGATGAAGTATTTTTGTTCATTTCCTAACATTTCACACTAAACATGCGGAAGTTAAAATTTCATACTAATATGCTAATATTTAGTTCATGTGCTAATATGATGAAGTTATTTAGTTCATGTGCTAATATGATGAAGTTATTTAGTTTATGTGCTAAAATTTCAGTCTAAAGATATTTAAGTTATTTAGTTCATGTGCTAAAACTTCAGACTGAACATGCTGAAGTTTTTTTGTTCATTTCCTAACACTTCACACTAAACATGCAGAACTTAAAACTTCATGCTAATATGCTAAATATGCTAATGAACTTTTTGTCCTACAGTCGACACTTTTTATCCAAAATTTCAGCCTAAACAAGAAGTTATTGAGTTCATGCTGAAGTTTAGCGTGCTGAATTTTCATAAAAATATACTTAAGTTCATGATAAAAGAGACAAAAATATTTGATACAATCCAAGACAACTAAAAGACTAATTAACGCGAATAGAACAAAAATTTAAAATACAGACATCACATAATTCACAAAAATTAATGTTTATTCACAAATCCAATTTTTTTCACTTACATCCTTGAAAAAAAAAGAAAAATACAAATTTATTCTCTATCGAAAAAAATCACATAGAGTGTCTTTATATTCTCCATAGTCATGTCCTAGTTGCTCTTCTGGAGTTTCAGAACAACTATCTTGTTTCCACTTTCCATGAGCTCAAAGATTTACAGCCAATTCTCTCCTGAATATCAACGCATGACTTTGATTGAATTTGAAGACGTCTTCTTGCTTCAACCGCATATCAAGGAACTTAAGAGCAAATATACCACAATAAATACTACAAAAAGAACATGAAAAAGAATTGAAGAATATTTAATATAAGAAGAAAAAATAATAAAAATAAGATGCATGGTAAACATATGCCAAACACGTACTTGTTATTCTGTAGGGGTGTGTTCATCCACTTAATTGCAAATTTTTCCACAGGATTTTCTCCATAAATTTTATTGTGTGTGCCAAAGTCCAAGCATTTGAGACAGTGTGGGATCAACCGGGCATAATTTTGGACATGTTCAACCGCACGCTCATATGGTGTATTGCTCATGGAATCATACACATATATAGTTTTATCTTTAAAGTGAAGAATTCCAAAAAAGTAATGCATAGATCTCTGGCCTGATCTTGGCTTAAGTCGAAACGGAAAGAATACTTTTTCGGCAGATGCCCATGTGATACCACATGAAAGATCAATGCCTCTTACGTAGTTGGCCACCTTTTCACCAGTTGATTTTTCATTAAGCCAAGTAAACTCGGTAAGATCCTCAATCTCCACTTCTTCTTCTTCATAATCCTCACATTCCTGATTTTTGGCAGTCCTCTTTCTCTTTGATTTGCTCTTTTTCCCTTCTATTTTTTTTCTCCTCCATTCTCTTTTCCTTCCTTATTCTATTTTTCTCCTTCTATTCATCTGAAGGATGAACACTAGCCAACTTAGTCGTATACGGATCAAAAATTAAATTTGTTACTGCACATCTTGATTTTGGATAACTTGAAAGGTGATAGCAATATTTTTTGCGCAAGAAATATACGCCCACTTCAATATGCTGCAAATGAACAACAACAAAAGAAAATATGTGAAATAAAAAACTTCAGCATACATAAGTATGAAATTTAGAAAAAAACACATTACAAAACTACAAACTACATGACAAAAATTTAAACATGTTCAGTATGAAGTGTTAGGAAATAACTTAAAAAAACTTCAGCATGTTTGATTTAAAGTTTAGAAAAAAAACTAGAGACTGCATGTCAAAAACTTTAGCAAGTTTAGTGTGAAGTTTTAGTAAATAAGCTAAACAACTTCAGCAGTTTTACCATGCATAAAACTGAAGTTTACCAAATTATAGTACAAAAACTTTAAAACAAAACTAAGCTGAAGCTTTGGGAAATACAGTTGAAAACCAATTCAAAAAACAAACTTAATAACTTACTTCATCGGAAAGATCAGAGGTAGGATCCACAAGCTCGGTAAAGAATGACTTTGGAATATCAATTCCAGCTAATTTGAATGGCTTGGAATTATATTCACTGGCATCCGTCTTCAACCAGTCTGTAAATCTTTGCATCAATGCACAGTCTTGATTAACATAATGGAAGGGACACCTTCGTGTAGTCTTTCCTACTTTCCAATCTTGCCCCCTTCGCTTTTGCTTAGGAATGATGTAACGAGATTTCAACCAAATACTCTCCATACGAATCATTTTTCCTATTTTATCTGGTTTTCTTTTTGCTTGCTCTTCCTGTTGTTCCGTCACAACTAACTGTTGCGGTTCAACAGCAGGGGAAAAATCCACAGCCATGATGGCAGATACTTGACCAACTCTCTGTTGTTCACGATGTTCTTGTCTCTCTTCACTAACAACAACAACAGAATAATTACCTTCTGAACCAGTCCCTTCTGTACTACCCAGCGAAAATGAACATAACTTGAAGTTGGAGATATCACTGGTGTAACACAAAACATTAGGAGAACTGGACATCTTCCTTCTCTTAGGATTTGGAAGAAGTTGTGATGCATCAGATGAGATCTGCAAAAGCAAGAAAAATATATACATAAATACAACTGATACAAAACACACATTAGGCAAATAAATACCTTGTAATCGAATTGCAGAAAATAATTACCTGGACTAAGTATTGCGACACAGATGGTGTTTGCATTCCAACGGATCTACTTCCATTACCTTCAGATACGCCTATATCTTCATGCAAAAAACAATATAGTAAATAATACTGAATAAATTTTAAAAATAATACAAACACACTTCACACTTGTCTGTGAGCCAACATGTGTGAATAGATGTATTTTTCCTTTTTCATATAGTCGAATGAGCTCACCAATCTTTTTCCCAGCTGCATTGAATCTTTCTGAATAATCATCAAAAAAGCATAAAAAAGAAAAGAAAGTATGTAAAATTTCAAACTGAAAATATATACTTGGATCAAATATAATAAATTCGTGATCTATATAATACCTTGACGTTTGTCTTCCACTGCGGTTTTGCCAGACTGCATGTCTTTGTTGATCTCAGCAGCTCCAGCTTCATTCAATTGTGAAGCAACGTCGAGGAGCATTGGAGTATTCTCTGAAAGGATTTTTCTCAACTCTATCTTCATGTAATGCAGCATCATCAGAGAGTTTTTGAGTTGTATCAATTGAAGCACCACTATTTTCAACTTCCACTGCATATTTATAAAGAGGGGGAGGAATCAATGACCTATATATATATATATAGAAAATATTTATACCTGTAGTGAAAAATTCTTGTGTCTTTACACCTAAAATTTCTTGGCAAATAACTATTGTGTCCGCAAACGGATTGCCTTTCCCAATAGTGGTACACAAATCACTCGGTTTTAGTTCTTCAGTACCAACAGGTTCATGATCTCCATCGCCACACACATTGCCTTTTGCAATATCATTACCCAAAGCACAACTCGGCGCATGTTCTTCAGTATCGACAATTTCATCATCTGCACCTTTCTTGCTTCCTACATTCTCGGTTGATAACTGTTCATCATATCCATCTTTGCTCAGTCTATCAACACTGGAAATTCCTCTTCAACTTGTTCTTCAACACGTTGAACTTCCTCGAATACTTGACCATCACCTTCCAGAGCCGCTTCCTCATTTGTTACATTTTCATCTGTGACTTTATGCAGTGGATCATGAGAAGCATTAATATCCGATAGATGTTCGAACGAGTCGCTCATCCTATCATATTGTCGATAGTTCATCAAATCAAAATCTGCATCGCCATCGTCCATTCCTTTTGATTTGTCGACAATCTTAAACAACTTTTCAAACTTCTCATCAAAATATTCCTATAAAAAAATTACTAATAATGATTAATCTGAATAACATTAGCAGAAAAAAAAAAGACTTCTCTATAAATAAGCTTACCTTGACTTTTATCAAACCTCATCCACAATAGCAGATCGCTCATCCCGTTAAAACTCCTCAACAACTTCTTTCGCGATCATGCGTCTTTCTTCTTCTGCATGTCTTTTAACTTCCATCATTACTCTATAGTATAGAGACACAGAACAAAACTTCAGGTTTAAAGAATGCTGAAGTTCAGCAAATACAGAACACAACTTCAGCTACTAGAATGCTGAAGTTATTCACAAACATAACAAAACTTCAGCTAAAATATGCTGAAGTTCAGCAAATACAGAACACAACTTCAGCTACTAGAATGCTGAAGTTATTCACAAACATAACAAAACTTCAGCTAAAATATGCTGAAGTTCAGCAAATACAGAACACAACTTCAGCTACTAGAATGCTGAAGTTATTCACAAACATAACAAAACTTCAGCTAAAATATGCTGAAGTTCAGCAAATACAGAACACAACTTCAGCTACTAGAATGCTGAAGTTATTCACAAACATAACAAAACTTCAGCTAAAATATGCTGAAGTTCAGCAAATACAGAACACAACTTCAGCTACTAGAATGCTGAAGTTATTCACAAACATAACAAAACTTCAGCTAAAATATGCTGAAGTTCAGCAAATACAGAACATAACTTCAGCTACTAGAATGCTGAAGTTTATTACAAACAGAACAAAAACTTCAGCTAAAACATGCTGCAGTTTTACAAAACACAAAAATAAAAACTTCAGCACAAAACTTACACGACATATTGTGTTGACTAATTCATTGTCAAAACGCCGTTATAGAATGGTTAGAACGACTCCGGGTACGAGGTGATTCACCAATTATAAGAGTTCGATTGGATTCTTTTGATCGACTCCGACTATGTGGCGATTCACCAGTTGAAGGAACCGGATTAAGTACCTTTGAACGAATCCGGCTGCATGGTAATTGTCCAATTAAAAGCATTGAATTCAATTCCTCTTCGGTAGGAATTATATCTAATAACCTAAATGTCCGATATTTCTGTTTAATACAAAAAAGTATATTATGAAAATAAAATAAAACTGATATGTCAACATATTAACAAAACTACATAAATAAAAAATATTAACTTACACCATGATTACTGAAGTAATCCTCATGAAGTTCTTTATATTTAGGCTCTCCCAAAGATACATAATATAATATCCTGGGAACCTGAGGGGCATCAAGGAAGTCGTCCTCTTTTAAATACTTCTCCCGAATATCTGGGAAGTGCTCATAGAACCAAACACATAATGGAAATGAAAATCCACCAACAGTATACTCAGTTGAATTATATTTATCCTGGTTGTCCAATGCATGTTTCATTGAGGTAATGAGCTTCTCATAAGACGCATTACCCTAAGGATAATCAGCACAAGCCTTATCGTCTTTAACAATAACTGCATACTCCTCCAGCACAGTTGATTCATTCTTTCTTCCAAATAAAATAGACTCCACAACAAGAATTTGCATAAGCTTCACAATATCTTCATCACTCTCGCATATGTGTTTGAAATTCACATCATCCTTTTTAATTTTATTCAGGGTCATATAATCTCGAATGTCCTTCAAGGTCACACCCTTAGACTTCCCAAAATATTGCTTCAGAATCTTGCTCTCTTGTTT
Source organism: Nicotiana otophora (assembly GCA_000715115.1). NCBI lineage: Eukaryota > Viridiplantae > Streptophyta > Magnoliopsida > Solanales > Solanaceae > Nicotiana > Nicotiana otophora. Next base: position 68,293 of record AWOL01S0003971.1, on the reverse strand, counting down.
ATTTGATTTTTTAACATTATGTGTTGTGATCCTCAAACCGCACATAATGTGAAAGTCTTCAAGGCTGAACGATACATCATGGCCAAAAATCTTGAAACTAATGGAGTCTCGATCATTGGTGAATATACGAGAAAGAATCAAACAATAAACCAACTTCATGCTGCATTGGAAATTCTCCATAGCTATAATATACTGAAATGTACCATTATTCAGCTTATCCTATTGTGCAGGAGTCAAGAAAGTTGCAATTAAATACTTCAAATCGTGGTTCCCCTTCCAGTAAGCACGACAGTTAAACCAATCTCGAAACTCATAATATCTCTCCCCTGGTTTTGTAGGTAGAGCAACAGGGACTGAAGGACCTTTACATATTCTACGTTCTTTACGTGCTTTAGGATTTGTAGGTGATTTGGATTTCGTAGATGCCATCTGTTCAAAAACGTAAAAGATAGAAAAAATAACATCAGAACATTATCAAAAAAATCAGTTAAAACTTCAGCTCTAAGAAGGCTGAAGTTCAGCAAATATAAAATAAAAACTTCAGCTCCTAAATGCTGAAGTTCAGCAAATACAAAACAAAACTTCAGCTCCTAGAATGCTGAAGTTCACCAGTTACAAAACAAAAAATTCAGCAAAAACATGCAGTAGTTTTTACAAAAAAACAGAACATAAATTCAACTCCAGATAATGCTGAAGTTCATAAAAAATATAACAAAAACACAAAACACAAAATAAACTTCAGCTCCTAGAATTAAGTTTTCCTTGAAGTATTATACACTTCATACTTTAATAGCATCATCTATTTAACTCTCAAAAGTTTTAAAAATTTTGACGTCTCCAAAAATCACTGAAGAATTTATAGAATTTTCATCAAAAAACACAAACACACGTTCAAAAATCCTAAAAACACAATCGTAACAGTAAAACCTAGAAAACTAATTCACTAATCAAAGTAAACCCTAGGAAACTATTTTAAGCAGAAATTAAATCGTAAAAATAATACTAAAATAAAATCCAAAAAGTTAATGCAATGTACCTGTAATTATACGTAATGTTATTGGGGAACAAATAGTTGAAAAATCAAGAAGAATGACAAAAACTGTTTGATTTCAGAGAAGAACAAATAAAAAACGCGAAGAACGGGAGAGAGAGACAAAGACAAAGACAGTAGACTGGCGTATACTTGGAGAGAAAGTAGTCTTTTAATAAAGAAGGGCAAATTCGTCTTTTTAAAAGGCTTTTAACAAAAAAAAAGGGGACGGATGCAAACAGAAAAACAAAGCGGGTACATATTAAAAAGGGGCGACCAAATAGGGCGCCCGATGCAATTTTTACTGACCAATTGTACCCCAATAAAAGGTCCATTATAGGTTGGGAACCAAGACCATAAGTGTTACTGGTCCAAACTTCCAAGAACTTAAGACCATACATTTGTGATCTCATTTTCTTGTAGTATTAATTGCTGTTTGAACCAAAAATTGAAGCTTTTATTACCCCGAGTAAAAATGGCTGAGAACTAGCCAACTAGGCATAACTGAAAACCTATATAATTAGTAACTTCTACAGAAGTACCCAAGTGATCTCCAATGGCTAAACTGAAGAATCTTTATCTCTTCTCTTACAATTCTCTTCAGTTTCTTGGATGGTAAATTCCTCCCCCCCCCCCCCCCCCCCCCAACCCCAACATTACAATTGCAGAATGTTTTTAATATTGTATATGATGCAAATGTAGGACAGAAGCACTTTTCAGCATTTTGAGCAACTTTATTTCCACTAACTCAGTCACTGGGACTTATGCTTCTGCTGGTGAATTAATTTGTGAGTTCCAATTATTTTCACTAAGAAAAATAGTCTCTCTTTTTGATGTTCTGATGACATGTTTGAGTAAAGTTGTGATCTTTTTGTTAAAGGTTTGCTGCAATGTTGTGCATTCTTGGAAGTTGTACATGGAGCTATAGGTAAAGTACTTTAATGGGGTTTTTATTTGACAGTATTGTAAAAGTACCAAGCTCATATTCTGATTCCTGTCTTATTTGGGTTATTAAGGGATTGTTCCTAGTGGAGCAGTGCTTCCTTTGATGCAATGGAGTGGAAGAACTCATTTTTTGCTTGCAATTGTTCGTCGAATTGTTGAGGTTTTACTTCTTTCTAATCAAATCATACATACTTTTATGCACTAGTTACTAAAGATTACTAAGATCATATGCACTTTTTAAATAGGAGTTTAAGTTGTATATATAGCCAGGACAAGAAATTTTTACACTGTTACCTGTTGTAGCAGACAACATGTCTTATTTTCAACACTTACATGTAGATATCCTTTGGGTGATGGTGTAAAAGATTCTTTACACTGACGATGTAGATGACTTTGAACTCTTTAAATAGTATCATCATGGAACTAATTATTGGTCGCAGTAACAAGATTTTTGGAAGCTTAATAAAGCAATGGAGTCTTTTGTTGTGCGGATTTCTGGTCTGTGTACAATTTGGAGTAAACACAAAGAACTTGAGTGTGAAGTATTTGTGGTTTTTGTTTACTTCTTCTAGGTCCAAGAATCGTCTTCAGTGTTCATAACATTTTTAGCTTGGAGCTTAAGTGAGGTGAGTTAATTTTCCTCCTCTCTTTGTTTTCATTACATGTTACTCTGACTTCTTTTTGCCTTTTCCCTCTTTTTTATTTGGTCGATTCGTATATTTAGAATCTTAAACCATCTTGAGCAAGTACTAGTGTAAAATGTACCCTCACATGCGAAAACCTTAGAACTTACTCCTATTGAAAGCAGTGGCAGAAAGAGGAAAAACATATTTGTACTGTGGTAAAGAGCAGCTTGCTTTGTGGACTTTTGGCAAAAGTGAGCACACAGAGTGGACTACCAGGCAACTGTATTTATGCTTGATATAAATATGATGGACCACATCTATTAATTGTTGGAGATATATATGGAGTGGGACGAAGATTTCAGGCTACATTTAGTATGTGAAATAGCTCGTAAGTTTACAACAACAACAAACCCAGTACAGTCCCACAAGTGGGGTCTGGGGAGGGTAGATAATACGCAGACCTTACCCCTACAATGAATTTAGAGAGGCTGTTTCCAATAGACCCTCGGCACGAGTTACTAAGAAATAACTCTTAAGTTTACATTCTAAATTCTGACCCAAGAAAATTGGTAATAGAATAGAAAAGAAATAATAAATCTACAGAGAAATCTTGAAGTTTTAGAGGTTATCACTTTGTTATTATACCAGAGAACTAACAATGCTATAAGATTTTTCATATCTGATAATGAAGGCTCATTGTTTTTCGCTTTAGTCTTCACTCCTATAGCTATCCTAAAACTTATAGAGTACCAGGTTGGTGACTTAGTGAACGAATGGATTTTGCAATGCATTGTGATAAACAGGACTATTCTCAATATCTTTCGATGCATTTGGTTACCAAAATAGCATGTGATCCGAAACTTTGTGCACTCTATCCCATATTAAGTTGCTGTATTTTAGTGCACAAAAATGTAATTTTAGGAAAAGTAAAAGGTACTTGTTGGTGAAGTTTATTGAAATTAAAATGCTAAAACTTACTTTTAGGCAAAAGCTATCCTAAGGTAGCTTATACGGAAACGTGAAAAATTGACAAAAAACATGAACGTAATTTAGGTTACTTGACAATTTCGAGCTTAAAATGTGATTCTAAGCATTAACCAATTATATGGACTTGTTCCTCGACGCAGGTGATCAGATACTCACATTATGCTTTGAGTTGCATTGGAAGTCCACCATACTTTATCACTTACCTCAGGTTTGATTCTCTTTCAGAAAATAATGCATCTAGTTACTCAGGAGAGAGTATATTATTGGGAAATTTACTTGGTTTTAAATTTCTTTTTTTGCCCGTTAGGTACACTGCTTTCATTCTACTGTATCCCGTTGGACTAGGACCTGGTGAAAGTAAGTTAACAAGTTTGTTGAAACTAATGCATCGCATTCATATTGTTGTATATCATTCCATTTGTTTGTTGTCACCTTTGTCTACTCTGTGCAAAATCTGAAAAGCTTGGACTTCGTTTCTATGCAGTGTGGCTTATGTACCAAGCACTTCCGTTCATAAAAAGGAGAAACCTGTATGCAGATACTCTCCCTTTTAGTTATTGTAACTTAGTTAAGGTACGTTCTGATATCCTGAAATAAGATCACTTTTTGCTGAAACCTATATGCAGTGGTCTATTTTGTTCTCATCGATTCAAAAGGAAAAAGTTTTGTTGTTCTTTGAGCGTTAGGCTTGTCATTACTTCGAATATTAAGGACCTGATAATAACTAAAAGCAAATGAGTTCAGCATCCAATCTATTCGAATTTACTGAGTATATACTTTTCAGCTGCAACTGATTTTTAGTTGCTCTACTGTTCATATCTCGATATGCCTAGTTTTGCAAACTATAGAAAAAACATCCTTAATGGCGAAAGCTTACTTTGGCTTTCGCCACCATACCAACCTCCTTCAGCTTTACTTTTGCATCAAATTCTCTCCATTTCTTGAGGCGAATCCTTGGCGCTTACTCTGTATAAAACTTTTAAAATAAAGAAAAGCAACTTGACTTCAAATCCTATGTACCAATGTAGCGAGTGGATCATTCTTTGTAGCTGATATTGTTGTATCATTCATGTGAATCTCATGCCCGGAGTTGGTTTGAGTAATGCCTATAAAGAGAGTTTTCCTGCTTGTATAGATAGATGGATCGCACTTATGCAAAATGCTTAACCCTTGTAAATGTTTTAAGCATCATCTTAGGCACATAAATGAAGTGGCGTAGCTAGTAAAGTTGATGTCATGTGACCAGGAGGTCACGGGTTCGAGCCGTGGAAACAACCTCTTGCAGAAATGCAGGATAAGGTTGCGTACAATAGACCCTTGTGGTCCGGTCCTTCCCCGGACCCTGGGCATAGCGGGAGCTTAGTGCACCAGGCTGCCCTTAGGTACATAAATAGAATGATTCTTATTTATCCCCCAAAAGAAATACATATTACTTCAGTATTTTGTTATAGACATAAACAATACTTATCATTTTTCTTTCAACTTCAGGTTCTGCTTCTGTTTTACCCTTTTCTGTGGCTCAACCTTTATCTGCACTTGTTTAAGCAACGGCGTTCAAAGCTTGGTAAACATCAGAAAACAAAGAAGATATGAGAGTCCAAAATTTTTATTTCTATTACTTTTATTTTCAATTGCTTGTAGAGAATAAAGGATGTCAAGTACACCATGAGAAATTAAATTCCTAGCATTTGACACCTTTCTCCATCAACAGACTTTCTGCTGGTGAATTTCCAAATATAACTTGTATGTCTGAATCTGGAGAACTCTAAGCTTAAAACCTATTGGAGAAACTTACCATTTTTCCAAAATATGTTTGTTCATGACCTTTCTGTAAGAAGTGCCCACTGCACAACTTACTACATAAACTAAAATTGTAAAGGGGGCCAAATTGGGGTGCAAGTGCACACATAGCGATATTCAGAAATGTTATTTAGAAATTAATCAGTATTTATTTTGCCCTACAAATTTAAATTAAAATTTTTAACTTTAGGACAATCTAGGATATTTTTGTTCCGAAAATTTGAAGTGAAAAATTAAAATTCAGGACGCACTGACTAATTTCTAAATAGCAGCCCTTTAGAATGGCTACATGGTGTCACTTATACCCAAATTGGTTAACATCCAACAAATTTGCTCCAGCCAGAACCAAGTAATTCAACAACAACCCAGTAGAATCCCATTAATGGGGTCTGGGGAGGGTAGTATGTACGCAGACCTTACCCCTACCCCGAAGGAGTAGAGAGGCTGTTTCCGAAAGACCCTCGGCTTAAAAAATAATAATAA
>AWOL01S0003971.1:4253-60334 GCA_000715115.1 Nicotiana otophora | reverse complement strand
CCCTAAATCTCGCCCCACCCCCCGTTCCCCCCGAGGACATGACTTCACTCGACCATCCCAGACCACAGCCACTATACGTATGGCAGAGTAAGGGGAATCACTATCACACAAGGCAACAGACCAAACGAGAAGAATACCAGTTGTAACAACAGACACACTAATACGGTAAATAAAGTAGTACGAGGTAAGATGCCAACAATTTAACTCACACAACAAAGGAAAACTGAAAAACGGGAGGTACCAACTCCCGCGTGCAAAATAGTAAATTCAAAGCAAGAACAATAGAACCTGAAGTCACCACGAGTGACGAGAAAGGTGTTGTCCACAGAGTCAAGTCTCCCAAAGTTATCTGATCTCTAGATCGGGAGCAATTCTGACTGGCCGGAGGTACTGATGCACCTCAAAGCTGCTTGGAAAAGAGGTTGAGCAGGCTGACCCGGCGGCTGCAACCACTGACGTACAATCTGCGCTCTTGAAATCTGTGCCAGCGCTTGACCGGAACTTCGCCGGAAAGGGACTGCAACTCCGGGAACTGCCTCTGTACACTCACACACACGCAGAAGAAAGAGATATCTGCGTCGCCGGACTTAGACCAGCGAGGCGAGAAGAAGAGAACGGGAAAGAAAGAAGAAGAAAGAGGAAGAAAGAGAAAAAGAAAAAGAAAACTCACTGGATAGTGTTGAATTGCAAGATTGTATACAGAGTATCAAAAACAATAAATACTTATATTATAAAAGTAAGTAAATGAAACCAATAGATCCAATCAGATTGGGGAACATATATTTTTTTTAAAGAAGGTGAAGGTGGTGGATGGTGTTGCTGTGATAATTGTGATTGTTATATAGTCCTATTTAATTATTGAACAATCAAAGATGCTCTAACAATGTTAGAACAAAATACTTTAAAATGAAGAATATCATCAAGACTAGTGGTGACAAAATAGATTAAAAAAATAGTTATCCACTAAAAAGTAGGTTGTATAATAAGTTTTTAAAAAACGGGTCAAATATGGATAAGAACCATATTATCCACTTAGAAAATAGGTAACCAATGGATAACTATTTTTACATTTCTAAAGACTCAAATTGGGTGTTCCTCAAGTTTGAGACTAGGAATACTCCCCAAAGTGAACATATCAAGAAGCCATGGATAATATGAATATTCATATTATCCGCCGGTTAACCCACTTTCTATCCGTATTAAATATGGATCGGGTTGGATAATTTATCCATTTTTTGCATTACCCATTCTGACCCACATATATCTGACCCGACCCGACCCGCATGTCATCCCTAATCAAGATGTCATCTTCCTCGAGAACTATCATGTCAAATCATCAATAATATAAACTAGATGCGGAAGCGTACCTACATCCATGAAAACTGGATTATTCCTTCAACCTGTGGTCTACCTATCCTGAATATAACCTTAATGGATAGAGACTACCCAAACCAGCCCATTAAGGCAGCCTGGCCCAGACCCGAACTTGGATTGGCATGCTCATTCTTAATCGCTCGGGCCAACCCAACCAGGCCCAGTAGACACCCTTACTTTAGAAGGCCCTATATCTAAGCTTAGCAAACGAAAAAATGGAAGTTCCTCCGACTTACATCCAATGCACATAGACTTCAGAATTCGGGGAAAAATACAAAATTGATTGGTCAGCTGAAATTAATTGTATTTTCTAACTAAAAAAATATATATTTTATCAATTATTATTTTTTTATCGGCTAAAAATATATATTTATCTATAAGGATATTGGACGGCACACGTGCTACCGATAAATACAACTTACAACGTTAAATGAGTACAAAATTCATGTGCCATGCGAAACGGGCAAGGTGACAAGTGTATTGTACTTGTGGACAATATACCTTTCTTAACCGGGTCAAATTAAAAAATAGCCAGATTTATAAATGGTAATTGAAAAATAATCACAGTTTCAAAAGTAATCAAAATTTAGTCACTTTTCATGTAAAGATAAATCCGAACGAAAACATTGTTCAAAATCCGGAAAAATATTCCAGCATAACATACTGGATTTAGAATTTTTTAGGGAATGTTACACAAATAGCCGGACAGATTCAATGTTTACCTTTTCTAGCCGGTATACATACATTATACATTAATTATACTTAATTATATATATATTATACATGAAATATACATATATTATATATTCACCGGCTATTTATAGTTTAAGAAATTAGGTGAGTGGCTATATGAGTTAATTCTTTAATTTTTTACATGTGAATTTTCAGCATAATATACTGGAGTTCCAGCATAATATATTGTTCCAGCATAATATGTTGTAAGTTCATACACAGATGCTCCAATCTCCAGTATATTATGTTGGAATTTTCCGTGTGCTGGAGTTCCAGCATATTATGCTGGAAGTTCATACACATGAGCATCAATCTCTAGTATATTATGCTGGAACTTTTCGTGTTGCAGCAAAATAGTGACTAATTTTCAATGACTTTGCAAACGCTGGCTATTTACCAAATACTTCATCAGCTTGTTTTAAGTTTCAACACTTTTATCCCAATACGTAACTGTTTATTTATAAAACAAGTTCCAGCACTTATAAAATGCTTTTAAGTACTTAACTTAAAAGTTATTTTTTTTTAAGCCAATCCAAACGGGCCTATACTCTATAGATTTAATTAACCCTCATTAATCGTCGCACCATTAAGTAGATAGGTAAAGTCGTTACTCGTTAGAATACTAAAAAGATGTTAAAAAATAGTTTGCACTTTCATATGTGGCCTCTGCTTTTCCGGACCATTGCTACGGTGGGCTCAAAAAAGCAACTTTTATAAGCAACTTTAAAATGACTGCTCCACCCCCAACTTTTCAAATTTTTATCATAGACTACAAAATATGTAGGTTAAAATAAAAATGAAAAAAGACTAGTATATACTATATGGAGTATATAGGTTAGGAACTTGGACATTATCTGTGGCTTCATTTGGAAAGATTATGGTATTTTTGTACTTACATGTTCATGCATGTGTAACTCCACTTGAGCTTAAAATTGTGCATAATTTGATAAATATCGAATTATCGTATCGAAATCGAATATTTTGGTATTTGGTATTCGGTATTGTATTTGGTTTAAGTTTTAAAAAAAATGGTATTAGGTATGTTATTTAGTATTTTAAAATAAAATACCAAAATACCGATACCGTAACGAAATATATATTATATTACACAATACACATATTATTAGTTATAACATAAATATAAAAAATCTAAAATTTTACTTTTCTTTATTCTCTAAGTTCATCAATTAACCCTAAGCAAGTAATAAGATATTTCTAATGATCAAATTTATTCTTTTATGTACAATTTTCTCTTTCTGGGTTAGTATTTCCTGATTTTGGACAAAATTTTTGTCAACAAACATTTTTAGTTTTGTACTTTAATTAAAAATATTATTGTCTATGACTCTATGCACTAGTTAGTATTCAAACTGAATAAACCGAAGTTACCGAACTGAATAAACCGAAATCGAAACCGAAAGGAGAAAAACCGAACCATATCGAATTTAATTAGGTACGGCATTATTATAGTATTGTAAGAAATCGAATACCAAAAATATCAAATTAAAATATCTAAATACCGTAATTGAGCTTTTGGATCACATAAATTAGTTTACTAATGTCAACTTTACTAGGAAACCTAGGCAATAAGTGAATAATAATTGCACGAATAGATAATTAATAATTTGATGCGTGTGTATGCCATTTTAATTATTCAGGTAGTGACCTACTAAGCTAGATTCATTGCATGGAAGTGAACCAATAAAAATACCAAGCAGCTTTGTCCTTTAATAAAACATTACTCCTATTAAATACAGGTAATTTTGTCTGCTTCTTAGCCAATGGTGTAAAACCACACGAAAAAGAATCAAACAGACAGATAAATTCCAAGTGTTAGAGCTCCAACGGCATGTCATAGTGCCACGTCTCGTAACACTACCATACAACTACAGAATTGAAGTATTTAACGGTAGGATTAGGAGGATAATACAAAACTGAGGTCGTAAAAAGACGTAATCATGGAGAAATCCAACGGCGCCAACTTAATATTATATATGGGGTTGTTCATTGAGTTTACATTGATTGTAGTATTGAAATTTTATGTTATTAAGTTACTCAAAAGATATTTAATTTAGATAACTTTGCATAAATATTGAAATTTTTACCTTTGAAAACAAGTAATTGATAATATTAAAATTCTTACATCGTTGATGGATAAAGTTAAACTCTTGTTAATAATGTCGGTGTTAATTAGATTACTCCAATCTGTAATATAACTTAAATCCCTACCAAGTCTAAGTGATGTGTATCACACTTTATAGTTTTTTTACAAGGGGTAGAAGATTTTTAATAGTGTGAGATTTTTTAGAAAAATTGTACGGGTTTGGTCAAAGTGGATAATATCACAACATATTAAAAGTATTTGTGGACCATTTTAGTTAAATAATTGGTATTAGAGGTGCATGACGAGTATGACAATGAGAGAGTGATGGTGTGGGCCTCGGTTTACTTATTTTACGAGATTGGCGATGCACACACAAGAAGAAGCTAGTTGTGGGCTTCAGTTGCTTTAAATATTCTAGCGACGTGGGTGACACATAGTGAATCTCGAAAATTAACTCGTGGATCGTGGTAATAGCCCACGTGGAGCTTGGTTAGAGAGGGAGACCCGTGGATCGTTGTAGTGGGTCACGTAGAACTTAGTTCGAGGGAGAGATTATTGGGTGTGCGAATAAAGTCTCACATTAGTAGCTGAAAGGATTGAAAATCTACATATAATGTGTAGGGAATCTCTTAATGGTGTGAGACCTTTTTCGGGACTATACAAATTTAACCTAAAACAAATAATATCACATCATGTTAAGAGTATCTTTGGGAAGTTTTAACCGAACATATAGCATGTTAATGACCTATAATATCAGGTGCGTACATATAGTAAGTCAAAATATGGTAACGATATGATATTAATAACATCAAAATATGGTACACAATCCGTGTATATATACAATATAATTAACTTAAATCTATACTGATATTACATGAGAGTTATTGAAAATATACATGAGAGCAGAAACAGCTTGTCGGAGAAAAAGAAAGAAATATGCCGACCTTTTGTTTTGGGAAATACCTCATCCATGTTCATCGCATTTGTCGTACCTTGGTTTTTTAAATTAAAGTGTTTATAATGTTTCATCATATTCTATTCGAGATAATTACATAAAACTTGGGCCTTTGTCTTTCTCTTCATTTTTTTTAAAATATTGTATGGGCCAAAAATTACCTTTGATATGATTAAACCGTATTAGCATTAAGAAGGCCATCATGAGCTGTCACGTAACACTAGTACGACTTCGATAAAGGCTTGTCCAAGGTCGAAGTGGTCTGTTAAAAGGTGAAGGGCAGAGTCGATAAATTTAATGAAGATCAAGGTCGAGGAGTCGGCGAAGATCAGGGTCGAAGTCGAGCACTCATCGTAGACAGAGTAAGTAACTACTAGTTTTAGGATATATAACACATTAAAAGAGAATATTCTAGTGGGTATTCTCTGTACTTGTACTATTAAGATTTTTAAGTATGTGTTCCCTGTAAATAGAAAGAGACGCAATTACAGGGGACAGAAGATATTCACTTGTAAGAAAATACATCGACTTTATTGCAAACATACAACATATACCTTTTTCTTAAGATTCTTGCCTAACTTTTTCACTCGATCCAAGAACAATATGAACATTCGAAGGCTCATCAATCACTCATCATTGTCAGAAGGAATATTCATATATCTCATCCTTTTTCGGGTGTCACGCCTCCTTTTTACCCCCCAAAAGATATATGTGTTGTGGATTGTTGTAGGTTAAAGAGTTTTTTCAATTAAAGTGACAAATTTGAGTAGGGATTATTTTATTTACAGAGTCGCCACTTGGAATTGATTTTTTGGATGTTCCAAGTCACCATTTATTTGAATCCCTAGTCAAAGAAAAGTTTGACTCTTTTGTTATTGGTCTGTGAAAATAAAGTCCGGGTAAGAAATTCTGTTGACCGGGGAGAAGGTGTAAGGCATTCCCTGAGTCCCGTGGTTCTAGCACGGTCGCTTTATTGACTACATTTGACTTATATTATTTTTGGATAACTTGTGTTTTATTGGTTCTCATGTTTTACCTATGTCTGCTTTTATTGTTTGATTAGATTTATAAAAATTATCTTGAAATAAGTCACGTGTACGTGTACTCATTTTTGTTTGGCGTCAAGAATTATGTCACGCGTACGTGTACACAATCAATAACACATTTATTATTATTCAAAGTTAATTGGTCAAGTCATGTGAACGCGCACTTGTATTATTTTCCTAAACTAATTTGAAATTATTGTAAGACCAAGAGTTTATGGATAGGAAATTATTTGAAAGTCGGAAAATATATTAGTTATTTAAAGTATTGAAAAGTTATCCGCACTTAGAAATATTTATAACTTACTACTCTATCTTTGAAATTAGGAGACATTTATCCATTATGGAAGAATGAGCTAATTATTAGTATAGTGACAAAATTATTGGGCCTGACAAATTTATACTCAATCTAACTCATGTCTAATTCTTTCTTTTCTATTAAATGTGGTAACTCATTTCTGGTTCACTTACTTGAACTCCAACGCATGGCCTATTAATATGGCAAGATCTTCATTCTTAATTCTAAATAGCAAATCTCATTAAGATGAAATCCTATTCAAATAATATGTTGACAAATCGCTTGAAACATGTAAAAAGAAACTACAACATGATAATGTGTATAAATAAAACAACACAAAAAATTATCACTTGAACCTCTATAAGAACATCACACAAAACAATAAAATAATTAACAACGGGGGGGATAAGCAATGAACCTTTAAGCAAAAAATTTCCTTCAGAACTTGATTAATGCAAAAACAATTCTGAGCTGAGCAAATACACCAAACCAAGGGCAAATCGGCAGATGAGCAGAAAATCTAGCGACGAACCTTCTAAAATTCGAGCCCGGACCGAAACTCGATTATACCTCGTGAGGCTGCTGGTTTTTGGCGTGAGAGAGGTGACTATCACTGAAGTTTCACAAGGTGTTTTTAAGCTTGAATTTGAGGCATTTTTGGGTCTTAAACAGGGTGATGAATTGCTTGAATTTTCGAAAGAAATAATGAAACGAGTAGAAATTCACTTAGCGGAGAAGAAGAATTTTTTTTTTTCTCTCAATTCTCTCCTCTATTTTTTCCTTCCTTCTCCCTCCTTTTCTCCTCACATTCTTCTTCTATTTATAGAAAACAAATTAGAATTGTTTCAGATTTTTATTTTTATTTTTATTTTTATTTTTAATTAAAAAGAATTTCCACTTCCCATTTTTTCTCTTTTCTAAAATCAAATAATTCCTCACTTTCCTTTACTTTTTTTTTAATTTCCTACTTTTTACTTTTTTTTAATTTCCACTTATTTTACTTTTCTTTTTTAAATTTTTACTTTATTTTACTTTTTTATTTAAAATTTTCAGCTACCTTTACTTTTATTTTTTAATTCTAACTTTGTTTTACTTTTCATTTTTAGAATTTCCACATTCTTTTACTTTTATTTTTTTAATTTTTCACTTTCTTTTATTTGTTTATTAAATAATTTTCACCTACTTTTACTTTTACTTTTTTATTCCATATTTATAATTTTCCTATTATTTTATTCCCATCCAAAAATTATTTCTTTTTAATTGTTTTCGCTTTTTTAATTTATTTTATTTTAAAATAAAGATAAAAAATAAAAATAATAGTAATAGTAATAATTTGAGCTTTTAAATTATTTTTAATTCTTACCCTATATAAAAAATATATATAAAGCTAAAAATATATATACTAAGTTTCTAAAAATATTTATATAGTAGAAGGTGATAAAAATTCAAATATAGTCAAAAATTAGGTGCTCACATCGGGTGATTCACGTTCTTATTTACTTAAATGCCATTCATTACTATTTATTGTTATTTAATGTTATCCCCTTCTTTTTGGGTCGTTGAATATGGTTAGTGTTGTCAACATTTATTGTTATTCGGATAACATACATATTATATTATCACAAAATCGGTTAACATATCTTTTGGATATTAATATTGGTTAAGATTGACTCTATTTTATTAAATCTAATTGGTTAATCCCAGATTTAAATTTTGGGTCAAATAATTTGGCGCCCTCCGTGGGGATTTCTTAGCTAATCTTTTAATTTCCATTAGATCTACAACTCAAGTGATTTGCTAACCTAACAAACCACAAAGTTTTTCTCCTTCTTTGCACGTACAGAAATTTACATGGCAGGTATCAATGAGAGTTATGAAACGCTGGGCGATGAAAAGGGGCCTCCCCCACTGCCTCCCCCATGCGCGATAGGTCGCCTCCCCCCATTGTAGCACAACAAAATCAAATGGAAAAGGGGCCTCCACGTCCACAGGAGAAAGGACACCACCGGCCATGAAAAAGCATCTCGAAGCGTGATTGACCGATACATTAGTAAGCTTGCTCAACAAACAAGCTCTATGCACTACCATAGAGACCGCGAGAGCCCATACGGTACAGCAAAGGGACGAATAGGGCGATCAACTAAACCCTATAACGCTAGGTATAACTCACAGTGTTACTAACAGTGCAGATGACAACGTCCTCACCATCGTTCTAAAGAGAATGGAAGAAATGGATAATGAGAACAAAATGCTCAAATGAAAGAACACCAAGAACGAGTCGACAAGATACCGAGTGCCTCTAAGTTACTGCCAAGGAGGGACGCCGATAGGTTTATAGAGAAGCCATATAGCGAGGAAACAACCCCACATGCCATACCAAAGACCTTCAAAATTCCACCATATCTCTGAATATATGACAGAACATCCGACCCCGAAGATCACATGACTCATTACATCACCGCCGTGAAGGGCAACGACCTCACCAAGGAATATGTGTCCTCCATTTTGCTGAAGAAATTTGGCAAAACCCTCATAGGAGGGGCATTAACATGGTATTCACAACTACCAGCCCGTTTCATATAAACATTCGAAGAAATGGCTGATAAGTTCGTAACGGCGCATGTCGGGGCCAAAAAAGCCGAAACAAGAAAAACGACATCTTCTCCATCAAACAATCCCTAGGAGAGGGACTAAGGGACTTCCTCGCCCGATTCATCAGGGTAAGGATGACCTTACCAAATGAATCCGAAGGGATGTCAGTCGCAGCCTTTCAGACCGGGTTGAGCATATAGGGTTCAAGAGCGACTAGTATGTTGCTGAGCCGGTTGATGAAGTACCCTCCAAACACATGGGATGAAATCCATAATACCTATTGCACCCAGGTCTAGGCAGATGGCGACAACCTCAACGGGCTAACCCGACGGTTCATATCTGTACAAGCTGAACCCAGGAGAGAACAAAGAGATAGCATGAGGGATCACCCAATCTCACGGTCGAACAGAGAACGACATTAGCCTTATGTTAGGGCCCCCGTCCCTCTTTCCTCCCGTTGTGATGAGGGTCCAACAGGGCCGAGAACGGGGACTCACAGGAATGAGAGAAGTATGTCCCCCCTATTATCTACTCACAACTTTTGTGTTTCACCTATAGAAATAGTCTACGCCGTGGAAAAACTCGGAACAAAGGTGAAGTGGCCACAAAAGATGAGGTCCAACCCAAGTACCAGAAAATCCGACGCCCTCTTAGAATTCAATCAGGAATGCGGGCACAAGACAGAAGATTGAATCACCCTAAGGTAAGAGGTTGTGAACATGTTACAATAAGGACACCTCAAAGAGCTATTGAGCGACAAAGGAAGGAACACATTTGCCAAGGGTCGAGAACGTCAAGGCCCGTCAAAACCGCCTTCACCGGACCCCACCATCAATATGATTATTGGCGGCAACAACAATGCCTCTATCAATGGTATCAAGTTCACCGCCACTCACAAGCTCAAAAGGTCGATCACCCACGAATGGGACTTGAAGAAAGTATCATCTTCGACGATTCAGATGCAGACGGTTTGACTTTTCCTCACAATGATGCTCTTGTCATTACTTTACGAATTTAAAATACTGATGTTAAGCGTATCATGGTAGATGATGGGAGTGGAGCATGCATTATCCATCCCCGAGTCCTCACCCAGATAAGACTCTAGGACAAGATAGTGCCACGTTGCATCACACTAACCGATTTTAACAATTCAGTTGAACGGACCTCGGGAGAAAATACACTCCCCGTCCTCGCCGGTGGCATAACTCTGGAGACAACATCCACATCATGGACCAGGACACTACATACAATGCCATAGTAGGACGACCATGGATACATCCCATGAGAGCTTCCCCCTCCATCTTATACCAAGTGATCAAGTTCCCAACACCTTAGGGAATATTCAGCATACACGGGGAACAACTCACATCCTGGGAATGCTACCGCATAGCCATGAATGGCTCGACGACCCAACAAAAGAAAGATAAGGAAAAAGAAGAATAGCAATCATCAGGCTCGAGGTCGACACAAGAAGAGACCAGGGACGTCATCACGGACCCCGAAAAGGTCAAAGCCACAGACTCAACTATAGAGGACCTCGACCCCGTTCAATTAGATCCCAGTGACCCCGGCAACAAGGCCTACATCGACTACAAACTCCGAGAACTAGGTAAATTTTGGTCAATTTTTAATAACTAACAGATATTTGTTTACCTTCAGCCATGCAGATATGCCGGACATCCCAAGGAGATCACCACACACAAGTTGAACATCAACCTATTGTATTCCCCGGTAAGATAGGTCAGACGAAAGTTCAACCCCACCATCAATGATGGTGTCCACGAGGAGGTAGAAAATCTATTAGAAAATGGCTACATAAGGGAGTCAGAATACCTCAAGTGGATAGCCAACGTGGTGATGGTCAAAAAAAAAAAAATAGGAAATGGAAGGTGTGTGTAAACTTCACCAATTAAAACATACCATGCCCGAAAGATTCATTCCCGTTGCAACATATCGACCAAATCATCGATGCAATGGACGGGCACGAGCTCTTAAGTTTCTTGGATGCATACTCGGGCTATAACCAGATACTCATTGAAGAAGAGGACCAGGAGAAAATCATGTTCATCACCCATAGAGGAACATATTGTTATAGGTCATGACGTTCGGGTTGAAGAACGTAGGAGCCACCTAGCAGAGATTGGTCACAAGAATATTCAAAGACCAGCTCGACAAGACCATGGAGGTATATATCGATGACATGCCAGTCAAATACATAAGGGAAAAAGACCATATCGACCACTTAAGGGAAGCTTTCGACATAAGACGGTACAGGATGAAACTAAACCCAGAGAAATACGTATTTGGCGTAACCCCGGAAAAGATTTTGGGTTTCTTAGTGTCAAAATGAGGGATCAAATTCAACCCGGACCAAATCAAGGTTATCGACGGGATACCCGAACAACTGACTACTAAGAAGCAGGTCCAAAGGTTGACATGCCGAATCGCCACCCTATCGAGATTTATCTCGCGGTCATCCGACATACATCACAGATTTTTCGATGTACTCAAAAAGTATAACGGCCTCTAATGGATGCCCGATTGCATACAAGCTCTATGAGAACTTAAGGCGTATCTATCGTCACCGCTTCTGCACTCGAAGCCTGAACCCGGGGAACACCTCATCGTCTACCTCACCGTCTCCGAAGTAGCAGTAAGTGCGACCCTGGTGCAAGGAAACAAAGGTACGCAATCTCTTATTTATTAGTGCCACCCTAGCACTGGTCGTAGCTTCAAGGAAGCTTAGGCCCTATTTTTAGTGCCACCCTATCTCGGTTGTTACCACTTTTCCTTTAAGAAGCATTTTACATATACCTGAGTTGTCGAGGAGGCTGGCCAAGTTGGCCATCAAACTAAGCACGCACGACATAATATATCAGCCAAAAACAATAATAAAGTCACAAATGCTCACCGACTTCATCGCGAACTTCAGCGCAAAGATAATGCCTGAGGTCGAGAAGGAAGCCGCTCAAGCTTCTCTTCAAACACAAGACCTCTAGGTCCTATACACTGACGACGCATCCAATGCTTCTGGATCTGGAATGAGACTCGTACTCGTGGTCCCCACCGGCGAAGTAATTTGCCAGTCCATAAGATGTCCGAATATGATGAACAACGAGGTTGAGTGTGAGACCATCATAGCAGGGTTGATACTAGAACTCAAATATGGGGCGAGGCGGTTGAAACTCTATTATGATTCACAGCTCGTAGTCAACCAAGTCATAGGGAATTTCCAAATCAAAGAACAAAGGTTGCATAAATATCAAACCGAGCTCTGTAAATTACTGCCCAATTTCGACGAATGCCAGCTCGATCAGATCCCGCGAGCCTAGAATGTTGAAGCGGACGGCCTCGCCAAATTGGTACAGCCACCAAAAGCATCACAACCAGGTATAAAAGTGTAGTCCACCTCCTCAACTCATCGTTAGACCAAATCGAGGTAAGATATGTAAGTTTAACTTGGGACTGGCGCAATTGTATTATCATCTACTTGCAGGAAGACACACTCCCAAATGACAAAAGGAAGCTAAAAAGCTGATAATGCAAGTAGCCAGATACAACCTCCTTCATAACGACTTGTACAAGAGAACATACGACGGACCTCTGGCGAAGTGTTTGTGTCCAAACCAAACCCAACGCATTCTCGAAGACGTCTATGAAAGCTACCGCGGTGCTCATTCTGGTGATCGAGCACTCGTTAGGTGTCTCGTACGGGCAGGATACTACTGGCCCACCATGAAAATAGATGCCTCAGAATTTGTAAGGAAATGCGAACAATGTCAAAAATATGCCCCATGGACGTTTATCAAATGAGGAATAGACATCGTGGGCCTCCTCTCGGTAGGGCGAGGTAATATGCGATTTCTTTTAGTTTTAATCAACTATTTCTCTAAATGGGTGGAAGTAGGAGCGTTCGCCCAAATACGCGAACAAGAGGTAATCACATTCATATGGAAAACATCTTCTGCCGATTCGGCATACCCAAGGAGATAAACTACGACAACGGACCCCTGTTCACGGGAAAGAAAACCGATGAATTCCTCGAGAAATGGCACATCAAGAGGATACTTTCATCCCCTTATCACCTAGCGGGCAACGGGCAGGCAGAATCCTCCAACAAGTCCATATTAAATATAATAAAGAAAAAACTCGAAGAAGCCAAGAGACTATGGCCGGAAATACTGCTAGAAGTATTATGGGCGTATAGAGCCACCCCAAAGACAAGTACAAGAGAGACACCCTATTCTATGGTCTACGGAACTAAAGCAGTTATACCAGTCGAGGTCGGAGAGCCCAACCTAAGGTACTCTCATGAAAGCGACATTAGCAATGACGAGAGTAGAAGGCAGGAGCTCGATGAGATCAACGAACAAAGAGACATGGCGTACATAAGAATGGTCTCCCAAAAGCAGCAACCGGAACGTTAGTACAAAATAAGGCAAAGGTCCAACCGCTCAAAGTCGGGACTACGTACTTAAAAGCCAAAACCCAAGCAAGCAGAGATCTAGGAGAAGGCAAACTGGGAACAAATTGGAACGGTCTGTACAAAATTATAGCCAAAGTAAACAAGGGTTCATTACAACTAGAGACAATGGAAGGAAAAAAGTTACCAAATAGTTGGAATATCAGCCACCTCAAATACTTCAACTTCTAAAAGGAAGAAGTGCCCCCAAGTCGTACTCTTTTCCCTCACTTAAGTTTTATCCTATTAGGGTTTTCTCAAGGAGGTTTTTAATGAGGCGACGAAAGCGACGCTTCGAGTCAAAGTATGCGAATAATGGACTGATATCTCTTTCATTATCCGACTCCACAAGACTCTCCAAGTCGAACAATGAAGGGACTAGAAAGAACGGGATTAGGACTGGAATGCCAGCCAATGTCCAGAGTTTTGTAACTTTTTCCAATTATGCACTCAGAGCAACAACGTCAAAGTAATAGAAACTTACATTTATCAAAACCATCTTAACAAAAGGTTAATTTCGACCAAGTTTGAGCAACACCTACCGGTCCTCGGCCACTATTTAACAAAAGGTTAAGTTCGACCAAGTTTGAACAACACCTACCGTTCCTCGGCCGCGATTTAACAAAACCTTAAGTTTGACCAAGTTCGAACAACACCTACCTTCCCTTGGCCGCAATTTAACAAAAGGTTAAATTCGGCCAAGTTCAAACAACACCTACCGGCTCTCGTCCGCGATTTAATAAAAGGTTAAATTTGACCAAGTTCAAACAACACCTACTGTCCCTCAGTCGCGATTTAACAAAAGGTTAAGTTTGACCAAGTTTGAACAACACCTACCGGCCCTCGGTCGCGATTCCACAAACGGTCAAGTTTGACTAAGCTCGAACAAACACCTATCGGCCCTTGGCCACAATTTAAGGAAAGGTTAAGCTCGACCCAGCTTGAACAAACACATGTCGGCCCTCGGCCCCAGCATAACAAAAGGACAACGTTTGAGTAAGCTCGAATAAATATCTATCAGCCCTCGATCACATCTCAGTAAAAGGTTAAGTTCAACCAAATAAAAGGTTAAGTTTGACCAAGTTCAAACAAAGACCTACTGGCCCCCAACCACGATTTAATAAAAAGTTAATATCGACCAAGTTCGAACAATACCTATCGTTCCCCGACCATATCTCAACTAAGGAGACATACTCGATCTATATAGATAAAGGGATTATTCGGCCTATGGATATTCAGCCCAAGGACTACGGTCAGCTAGAGGACGACAACAAAAATATAAAGGAGCAAACATGCAAGTACAGAGACAAATCATGGCAAATAATAAAGGCACAAGTGAAAGAAAAAATCTACTTTGATATTTATAGATAAGAGTTTGTTACAAAGGATCTTGGAGACGCCAAACAAAAAGAACAAAAAAGGTTAAAAAAGAACTACTGGCCATCGCCATCATGACCCTTAACATCCTCATCAGCCCAACCTCTAGCAACATCACCCCCTGACCATCGACACCATCACTGTCCCGACCTCCAGTATCTTCTCTATCCTTCCCCTGAGGGTAAATAGAATCATACCAGGCATCCTCCTCAAGACGATCTATGGAATCATCCTCATCCTCCTCGCCAGGACAAGGTATAGCAGGGTTGTAGCCACAAGTAAGCTGAGCCTCGCGAGCCTTGACCCGAGCATCCTAAAAGGCCACCCCAGAAACGTTGCCCGTCGCATGCAATTCACGAAACACATCCAGTCGGGCCTCGACATGAATCCACTCTTCCTACAGCTCACATGGGATGTTGGGGAATCTAGAAACATTAGACGAAGAAGGCCGTGCAAGAAGTTGGGCCTCACAAGCAGTTGGATGTTTCCTTTTCCCACTCCCCAATCCTTTCCTCAAGCCGGTCCTCCTTAGCCCTCGCCGTTGACAGGTTGTTCTCCTGCTCAGAACGAAGGGTTCGGTTTGCCAACTCAAGGAACTCCACTCTCCTCCGAGCCTCCAACCGATCAGATTCCGCCTTCTCGAGCTCCTCATGTTTCTCGACAATCTCACCCTTGAGAGCCTCCATCTGAAATTGGCACTTGTCTAACTGGCCTTGTAGCCGGGCTACTTGAGCTTAAAGGTCTCTACATTGGGCCTCCACGCCTTGTTGAGTTCCAGCTCTTCCTCTTTGGCCCTTAACGTCCCTTCAAGAATGCTGAAACGCTCCACAGCTGCCATCAACTCTTCATCATTTTTCTTTAAATCCTCTCCCAAAGAGAATACGTCGCCTCCTTCGTGAAATTGATCCCAGAGCTCCCGATACTTTTCACGGCACGTTGTATACTTATCTTTTAGCTTTACGTAAATTTCTTTATGCCTCTTCTCCCGCTGAGCACTCTCAACCTCTATAATAACCATCTACAAAACACCGGTGCATCCACATTCATCTCTTCTAGTTGTGGGGCCTCAGAATCTATTCTAGTATTTTCTCTAAATGTATTATGGTCATTTCTCGAAGAACGAAGTCGCCCCTCCTCGGAGTCAACGGCCATTGGAATTTCTTCCCCAGCATCTAAGACCCTCCTCTTACGAGGCCTTAGACCCCAATGGTCGGGAGAAACGCCATCGTCCTTGTCAACCAGCAAGAAGAGTTGAGGAGTATAAGCAACAATTGGGATGAATGCAGGCTCTTGGACTGTAGTAGCCAAGACAGGGGAAAATGCAGTAGGTACGTTGGTCGCAACGGAGACAGAAATCGAAGGTGTAGCAGCCCTGCTCCGAAAAGAAGGCACATGTGCCCGACTCCTACGAGAAGACCCTCTACGTGGGAAAGAAAAAGATGGGAGTTAGTAAAGTGAGCTGACATACGACAAAGAGCACGACGACTACAGCAAGAGAAGAGAAGGTACCTTTTGAGGGATGAGCCGACCTGAACTTCTTTAAAAAGCACGGTCAGTCACAGATCCCTACAGCGTGAGGGAGATTTCGCTCGACCCAATCGGCAATACGCACGACTAGGGGATGAGGCTGGTTGTTGGCTGCAAGAAAGGGAATATCATCTTACTAATTTAATGTAAGCAAAGAAACAAAAAGAAAAACAGGACACTTACGTGTATAGTTCCAAGCCTCAGGGAAGCCGTCGATGTTAGACACAACGTCCTCTATTCTGACATTAAAAAAGTCAAGCCAGAACTGGAGACTGGCTTTGTCATCCATCTTCACCACCAATCACTTGCCTCTACGGTGGCGAAGGCTTATCATCGTTCCCCAATTGAAGCTAGGGACGAACAGGTGCACCAAATATTGCAGCGTCAATTCTCACCCCGACCAACTCGACAAATTTGGTCAATATTCTGATAACTTTATAGACGTACGATTCAAGCTGAGCAGGGCAAATGCCGTAGTGGCGACACAATTCTTTGGATTCCATCGCCGATAGAAAATTTCTGGGTCCCTCCTCCAGTGATAGGGTGAGATCAGACCTGGCATCGGGGTTGCAGGGGAGTATCTCCTCCACCGACGGGAAAGCTTCATCCTTAGTGATGGTGGAAACACCCTCCTCACGAGTAGGAAACACAACCTCTAAGGGAGAAACACGACTCCCTTCACCAGTATCTAAGGAACATGGAAAAAAGGTTCAGAGAAGAAGGATGATATCTCAAAACTTTAAGAGAGCAAAATTTCAAATCCAGGTTTAACACCCCATATTTATAGGAATTTTGGCCCCAAAACCCGAAACATTTTCTCTTAATGGGCACCAAACACGAAACGGCTTATCACAATTGACACTAGAATCAAAATGGCAGATCCAATCATAGGTCATGCACAAATCGAAGTAGTGCGTTGGAAACAAGCATCATCATGACGCATGACATCGTGACATCAGTACAACTTCGATAAAGGCCTGCGCAAGGTCGAAGTGGTCTCTTAAAATGTGAAGGGCAGAGACGATGAATTTATTGAAGATCAAGGTCGAGAAATCAGCGAAGAGACGAAGATCAGGGTCGAGGTCGAGCACTCATCGTAGACAGAGTAAATAACGACTAGCTTTAGGATAAGACATTAAAAAAGAATATCTAGTGGATATTCTTTGTACCTGTACTATTAGGGTTTTTTAGGTATATGTTCTCTATAAATAGAAAGAGACGCAATTATAGGGGACATAAGATATTCACTTGTGAAAAAAATGACTTTTTCTATAGAATATGGCTTTATTACAAACATACAACATACACCTTTTTCCTAAGATTCTTGCCTAACTTTCCACTCTATCCAAGAACAATCTGAACATTCGAAGGCTCATCAATCACTCATCATTGTCAGAAGGAATATCCATAGATCTCACTTCTTTTTGGGTGACTCACACTTTCTTATTTATTTAAATGTCATTCATTGCTATTTATTATTATTTAATGTTATCCCTTCTTTTTGGGTCATTGAATATTGTTAGTGTTGTCAACATTTATTGCCATTCGGATAACATACATATTATCTTATCACAAAATCGATTAACATATCTTTTGGACATTAATGTTGGCTAAAATTGACTTTATTTTATTAAATCAAATTGGTTAAGCCAGATCTAAATTTTGGGTCAAACGAACATAATTAAATAGGAGAAGGGTCTATATGAGATTTAATTTAGAGAAATGTTTAGAAACCACTAATGTTTAGTGGCTATTAACTTCCTATAGCTACCATATACTTAATTACTTCCTATAGCTACCCTTTCAGTTGTTATGATAATATATTCGATGTATTCACGCTACTGTATTCATGAATACAGTAGCAAAACTCCTCTAAAAATAGGGCAGTCTAGCTGTACGGCGTTGTATTCACGCCTTGTATTCATGAATACAATAACGACAATCAACATAAAAATAAGTCTCTCCAGCTGTTTAAAAATAGAAAGTGGATCAATTAACATGATACAGTCCTAATATAACTCAACAAACACCATTATAACATGCAACATTATCAATCCAATTAATGAGAAGATTTTTCAGACGACAAACACCAAAAAACAGAGCCATCTTCAGAGTTTCACTCCTTTCTTTTTCTGGTATCGTTCAAGATTTTTTTTCCATTGATATTGTTCGAGGTTCTGCTAGGAAGTGATACAAGTATCTACAAAATAGTTTGAAATTTGATTTTCTAGATGGCAAGTTTAACCATGCTAGTCATTCTGGCAAGTGGAACATTGAAAATTGTTATGTTGATTATTCGATTGATGGGATACTGATAAAGGAGTATGCATCGTACAATGATTTGGTTGCTTCAATTTCGGAGCAACTTGGCATAGATTTGAGCTCAAAGTCAATTAAAATTGAATACGAAGCGGAAGGAAATTGCACGCCTATAGAAATACACAACGACATGGGTTACAGGGTGTATGTAGAGTTGAAAAAGGAGAACAAAGATTTTGGGATGTATCCATTGTGTATAACTACAATGGATAAAGAAATTGTAGCTGGAGGAAATTTAATTTAAAGTGACCTAATGCAACTTGACGAAACCTATCACGACCTAAAATCCACTAAAGGTTGTGATGACGCCTAACGTCGCCGTCAGGCAAGCCAATAGTGATTGATCAATTTAATTACTCATTTTATTACTTTGAAATCATAATTTCCATTACTTAAATAGTATAAAATAGAATATACATGGGTAAAATGTTAATAACTACGTGATCTATAATAACCAACAACCGTAGGAACCCCCAAAACCCGGTGTCACAAGTGTATGAGCATCAACTAAGGAATATAATAAAATACAACATCTGTTTGGAATATAAATTAGACAGAAAAATATAAATAACTTTGATGGAGACTCTGTAGGCTGCACAGCGTAACATGGAATACAACTCACGGTAAAGTCCCCGCAATAGCCGTGCCGTTGTGCCCAAAAGACCATTAGACATATATGTACCTGCTCAAAAAGTGCAGTAAGTGTAGCATGAGTATGTAAATCAATGCGTACCCAGTAAATATCTAGCCTAAACCCAAAGAAGTAGTGACGAGGGGTCGACATCGACACTTACTAGTGGTCTAATAAGACAGATATAGTAGAAGTAAATAGATGTGAGTCAGAGTAAATACGCGAAATAACAAGTATAATACGTGGTATAATCCTTCTCTCAGCAATAGATCAAACTCTCAGCTAGTAGTTACCTCCTCTATCGGAGTATATATGTAATGGACCTTACCAGATAGGTGGTCACAATTAAATCAGGAAAAGCTCACAGATATGCTGGCTTCTTGCCAATTATTACGCATGATTTCATAACAGTATTTTATAGAAATGCCGAGGCGTGCGGCACGATCCATCATAACATTGCCGAACCATAGATACATTTATTTTTATTGTCGAGGCGAACGACCCGCTCTCATGAGAGTGTGGTACATAATCCTGCAGAGGCGTACGACCCGATCAATCATAGTGTGCGCAATGCCGAGGGTCAAATGACACAAGCCATATATGTATCTATCCTGCCGAGGCGAACGACCCGATCCCATTAGAATAAGAAGCTTGACGGGTCCTTGACCCCACTCATAAATAGACATGTGCGTTATAAAATTTTAGGGGAAACCTATCGATGAGAATGCATAATGCGGGAGGAATTCGTAAGAGGAGTACAATTATATAGTGGCTAATCATGAAGCCCGTCGAATCTCTACAATAGCAAGTCATTACTCTACACAAGTCTAGTCTCAATTCGCAACGTAAAATAGAAGAATTTAATAGGCATGAGACAACTCAACTAGTACAGATATAGCATGGTGTGAACCTAAGTCTACCCAGACATAACATGAATCTAGCTACGCAGGACTCTTGTCACCTTGTGCGTACGTAGCCTCAGCAATAAGTAACATCTATCAAATAAATTGCCTAGGGGTAGTTTCCCCCTCACAGAGTTAGACAAGAGACTTACCTCGCTCCGAAGTTCCATAACCGGCTCCAAAGCCTCTCTAACACCTCAAACCAATTCCCTTCGAACCAAAATTATTCAAATAAATGTGCAAACCAATCAAAATATATTCTAATACCCATAATTAATCATTTTGAACAGTTCCCAACTCTGCTCAAAAAGTCGATAAAATCAACCCTCGGGCCCACGTGCCCGGATTCTGAAAATTTTCAAAGATAAACTTTACCTATAACACCACGAACTCAAATATATAATTTATTCTTAATTGCATGTCTAATTTCGTGGTTAGAATCCAAAAATACCAAATTCTAGGTTTTCTACCAAAAATCCTGAATTTCTACTAATTACCATGTTTAAATCCTTATACAAACCATGTATTTAACTTGTAATAGGTGGGGTCACTTACCTTGTGTTGCTTAATGAAAATCTCCCCTTGAAGATCTCCAAAATCGCCCCAACTAAGTGAAAAATGGAAGAAAATGGGCTAAATCCCGTTTTTTATAAAAACACCTCTGCCAAGGCGACCTTCTGTTTCTGCGGAAAAACAGCCGCTCCTGCGGCTTTGCTTCTGCATAAACTTCCTCGCTCCTACGGAAGACCACTGTTAGCAGTCCATCGCACCTGCAGAAATTGGTCCACTCCTGCTCAACTGCAGGTGCAACACAGCCTAGCGCTCTGCGCAAATCCCCGCACCTGCAGCCCTGACCTCGCTTCTGCGCACACGCAGGTGCGCCGCTCGCCTCTGCTTCTGTGACTTCACGCCCAGCTGCTCAAGCCGCTTCTGCGAGCCTCACCTCGCTTTTGCGAGGTCGCTTCTGTGACCTAATATCCGCATAAGTGGTCACACCAGCTGCTGCCCAGCTTCAGCATCTCATAAGTCCAAAATAAATCCATTAACCGTCCAAAATCCACACGAGGCCCTCGAGAGCTTAACCAAATATACCAACACGTCCCAAAATACAATACGAACTTAGTCGAGCCTTCAAATCACATCAAACAACGCTGAAACCACAAATCGCACCCCAATTCAAGCTTAATGAACTTTAGAACTTTAAACTTCTCCATTCTACGTCGAAACCTATCAAATCAAGTACGAACCTCAAATTTTGCACACAAGTAATAATTGAGATTACAGACCTGCTCCCACTCCCGGAATCAGAATCCGACCCCGATATCAAAAATTCCACTCCCGGTCAAACTTCCCAAAAATCATCCAATTTCCAACTTTCGCCAATTGACGCCGAAATGTCCTATGAACCTCCAAATAAACATCCGGACACGCTCCTAAGACTAAAATCATCATACGAATCTATTGGAACCTTCAAATCTCGGTTCCGAGGTATTTACTTGAAAGTCACACCTTAGTCAATTCTCCAACTTAAAGCTTGCGAAATTAGAATTTTCTTTCCTAATCAACTCCGAACTTCCCGAAATTCAATTCCGGCCATATGTATAAGCCAATATACCTGATTCTAACATACGGCCACCGTATGAATCACCACACACTGTACCACAACATGATCATGCACCTATGCTGAAACCACACCATGCACCACATAAGTCGGTTGCCCAAAATAACATCCTTTGACTACAATAGCTTTAAATTTCACGAATCCGATGCCCGCAATACATCCCATGACGCATATAAATCCTGTTCCAAATCTCGTAATACTACCACGATGAAAACAAAATACTACCACGATGAAAAAAATGTGTAGAAACTCATAACCACCTACTGAATCATTAATTCATGGAGTCTCTCCTCCGGACAAGAACAATTACCTCATTCTGAACTGAATAAAAATATTTTCTCTTTAATATACCCCTCATAACTCCGATCGCACCGATCCTAGGTCCAATAATCTCGTCTCACCCAGTATAAGATGCTCAGGCAATAAGTCATCTCAAACACTGCCAAAAATCTCATATGACGCCAAAAATGCACAAACAAGCTACATAATCGAATGCGCTACATAAGGAAAATTAACTATGGAAAAGGAACTATCCAGCCCGCGTAACGAGTAAGACAATCGAACAGACACTATGAACCCTTCTTAGAGAATGAGAAGCAAAATACGCATGAATAGATATAAGGAACCGTACTCAAGATATCACTGTTACAGCGTGCAAACCGATCCAAACATGATACCGTTGCGGCGTGCAACCCGATCCAGATGACGTACCCATGGCGGTGTGCCACTCGATCCACACATAACAATAAATAAGGAAATGCCCGTCAAGCCATAATGCTTATACCTAAGAAATAACAAATATCGACCACAAGCACGTCAAGTGCCAAAAATACAACTCTGGGGAGACGGATAGTGCAATACGCCATGAAACCCAAGCACACCTAAGGTGCTATAAATGACCTGCATCTCGAGAGCCATCCTGCTCATATAACACCACAAGCTACACAGGATTTAAACACATGTGCGAATAATCAAGCCATCCCAATCTAGAACAACTATGATGGTAGGCTATAATCCCGCGTTTAAGTCGATTATCGCACTCTAATTCAATACACTTTATTTGTGTTGAGCTTTAATTAGTAGTGTTTTGCACTTATTGTGTATTTTATGCTTTTTAGGAGTGATTTCGAGTGATGTAGATGTTGTGGAACTAATTCGAGTAATTTGGAGCTGTGAAGTCTGAGTAAAAGCCCAAGGGATTAAGCCGTGATCACGTTCGGGGGGCGAAAACCAAGTTTGGACATCAAAAACAATGAGAAAACGAATTCACTCTGAGAAAATTGCACTACTGCCCCGCGGGCCTCATAGCGCTAGTGCAACTTTCCAACAAAGTGAGAAAAACTCAATATCTGGCCAAGTTTACACTACCGTGCCGCATGGGGCGACGCGACAGTGCAAAAATTGGCTAGAAATGATTTTTTGACACATTCTAAATTTCCTACATGCGCGCTGCATGGTGCGGCGCGACAGTACAAAATTCTTAGAGTATCTTCCCATTTCTACTAAAAGGGTATTTGTTTCGGGGGTTTATTGGTTTGTTTTTACACAATTTCGACCTAAGGAGGCCAAGTAGGCTAAGGAGGAGTTGGAAGAACACAAGTACAAGGATTTCATCATTCCTTCCTTATTCAAGATCCGGGTTTGGATTGAATTTATATTTTTCTATACTTTAGTTTTATTTTTTAAGAACTTCCCCATGTCTATAGAGTAGATCCTTCTGGGTTTTGATGGATTTGGTGTATTGATGATTGTTTATGGATTATAACTCTATTTTTATGTATTTGAATCATTTTTGGAAGATTTATTTATTGCATTTATATTCACTTGTTCTTGTAATCGAAAGAGGCATAACTTGTGATATCTTTGCACTATATTGTTGGTTGAGTCCATAGATTCTTCTAAGTAATCGAAAGAGGCTAGTTGAATCATTGATTAAATCTAGTTAGGAGAATAATCGAAGGAGGTTTTCCTAAAGACCGATCCACTACGCATTTTTATGAGAGACTCATTTGAACATTAGAAGTGAATTATCTAGATTTAAATCCCAGACATTTATCTTGCACTTATTCCGTCAAAACCCTATTTTCTCCCATTGATAACTTCCTTGCTTACTTTTGTTGTGATTGTCATTAGTCAATAGCTGTAGATTTTAGATTATTAATTATATAAATCTCAACTGTTGATCCTCCTGGATAGCAATCTAGCTACAAACTACGATAATACTGTTTAAATCCAATCCTTGGGGATACGATAATTAAACTAAACTATCTTTGACTAGCGAGCACAATTTAAGTGTGTGTTTCCGTTAAATTTTGGCATCGTTGCTGGAGATTGGCAATTAATAGTGTTTGAAGTAGTTTGTATTAGCTTTTAATTTTTTTCTTTTATTTGTAGTTTGTTTGGTTAACTTCTCTTCAAGATTTGTTTTTGTTGAAGAAATCTTGAAGAGCATATTCTTGTTATTGTACTCTAAATGATGTGAAGATGGAGTAAAACCAGCCTAAGAAAATGGTTGAAGAGTTAGCAACTGAATATTATCAGCGGTGTGCTACGTATTCTAAATGCGGTGGAAATCATCTATGGGTTGATTGTCAAGCAGGTAGGTATTCTTCCTATGGTTCATCTTTTGAACACTCTCACTTTGTCTCTAGTCCGTACAGGAATGGGGATTCATATGGGTACAATTCTTACTTTGGTTGGGATAAATACCCTTATTATTACTGGAATGAAAGCGAAGTGAGACAACCACCTCAAGAGGAGAATGGCAGTTTAGAAGAGCTTATGTATAAGTTCATAAAGGTGGAAGAGAAATTTATACAAGAGGATAAAGCCACTAACAACCTAGCAGTGCAAGTGAATCAATTAGTAAATAGACTTAGCTCGTTGCATTGTGATGGTGAATATATGAAAGAGATACCGTGTGAAAATGAGCCTACCCGAGATGATGAACATCTACAGAGAAAGTTTTTCACTCTGCAAGAGGACACTGTTTCAAATGAAATGATTGAAAATGAGGGTTTGGTTGATTATGAAGCAATACGAGAAGAGCTCAAAGCCCCATCCACCTATCCACAATTGCAATTTTTAGTATAAGAGAATGAAAAACAAATGGTCTTGGGCTTACCATAGGTGTACTCACATGATCTTTCTTCTTCATTTTTTTTATTCTAACCTTGATCATGTGGATTTTATTTTTGGGGATTTACAGAAATATGCAGGGATTGATCTTATGAATGAATACAGAAGCAATTTGAGGATGATCCTACAAGAATAATCCACCACTCAAAATGAGGCCAAGAAAGAAAGAAAAGAGCGGGTCTTGCAAATATCCTTAAAGGACTTTGGCCTGATAAGCTCCATAAAGAATCCCGAGGAGCGAAAGTGAAAAATACATTCAGAATTAGGGGTGGAGTTCACAAGTTCTCGAAAACGGAAAAAGTCCAGCGGAGTTTTCCTTACCTCTTGCTTTTTATTTGTGTGTCATAGGGACATGACACAATTTAAAGTGTGCGGTTGGGATGTATATATGTATAGAATGTATAAATGTCTATGTGTGTTTTTGTAATTCATTTGATTGAAAATTTTAAAATATTTTGATTTTTCCCGACGGTGGATGTCATTCGACAGGTTTCTTGAGGGATTAAGTCGAAAACAAAAGACAAAAGATTTTTTTTAGGTAGCGTCTGAATTCCCCCTTTGTTTTTCTTTGTGCTGCGGTTATTTTCCAAGGGTTTTGTTTGAATTAGGTGTAATTAGTTTTTTTAGGAGTAGGAGATCTTGTGCTATGATTTTAAATGAAAGCAATATCTCTTGACTTAATTATACCTTGAGAATAGTAAGTGCTTTTGTTATGACGCTTATGCTCAGTTTTTGACTCTTGTATAAGTACTTTAAATTGTATGATCTTAACTTTGCTTAACTGCTTTGACTAGAGTGTCTAGATGAGTCCGATCCTGAGTGAGTTATGTGCCATGCGTGTGTGAGGTTTCGTGTATTTTGTGCATTGCATTTGATGTCTAGAACTTGTCCCGTGTGTTTCCAAAGCGAAATAGTATTTTTATTCAGTCTTGGAAGTGATATAAGCATTTCGTTGTTGAGCCAGTTATATGTTATTATCCACTTAATTGTTATGTATCCTAGTTGACCCCTTTGAGACTGTAATCTTATTTCTTTGGAAACCATATTATAAGCCTTATCCAATTATTTGAATTTCCCATCTATTTGAACCTTATTACCTCTCACGAGCACTCTGTTTTGAAAAAAATAAGAGCCACTTGAAATGAAAAAGAAAATTAAAAAAAGTAGTTGTAATGTTGAAAAAACTATATTCATTGACAGTGGTAACTCTTGATGTAATTATCCGTAAAGAAGTAAGGAGTTGACGTATATTGATGTGAATGTGGATTTATGGTTTGACATAAGTGTGGATTTTTGAACGGTTAATTGTAGGTATTAAAGTGCTTAGGGATGTGTAGTCAATATATACAAATGTATCCTACCATCCCGTAGTGTAACGACCTAACCGGTTATTTTGACTTTTAGAACCCCGTTCCCCTAAATAAAACTCCCCATATGTGCTTTTACTAATTTATGACTTGAGGGGATGGTTGGTTCGGGATTTGGAAGTGTTCGGGTTGAAATCGGAACACTTAGTTCCTTAGTTTGGCTTTAAAAGGTCAAGTTTGACTTCGGGTTATATTTTAGAAAATGATCCCGGAATCGGGATTTGATGGTTTTAATAGGTTCGTATGATGATTTTTGACTTGGGCGTATGTTCGAATCGGGTTTTGGACAACCCGGGAGCGTTTCAACACTTAATAGTGAAAACTAGCTATTTCAAGGTTTAAGGTTCTTTAAATTTGATTTGGAGTAGGTTTTGGAGTAGTCGAGGTCCGTTTAGAATTACGAGCCTGGGAATAGTTCCGTATGGTGATTTAAAACTTGCATGCAAAATTTGGTGTCATTCCGAGTAGTTTAAGTATATTTCGGCGCGTTCGGAGTAAGTTTGAAAAATTTGAAAATTCTAAGTTGAATGAATTTGGTTCGAGGTATGATTCTTAGCTTTGATGTTGTTTAACACGTTCCGAGGTTTCGAGGGAGTTCGTTTTATGATTTTAAACTTATTGGTATGTTCAGGCGGGGCACCGGGGGGCTCAGGTGTTAACCGGACAAGGCTCGAACCAATTTTGGAAGTTGGAGCAGCAGTTGAAGCTTCCAGGTGCGGAGCGCACCTGCGGTTGCGCAGAAGCGACCCCTTTGTCCGCAGGTGCGGATCCTGGCCAAGAAGGAAAATATTTCACCTGCGAGGCTTTTTCCGCAGGTGCGAAAATTATGTTGGGCAGAACGTTAAAAGGGGCGAGGCTCAGCCATATTTGCCCACATTTCTTCCATTCTTGGGCGAATTTGGAGCTTTTTGAGAGGGGATTTCAACTAGCAACATGAAGGTAAGTTAATTCTACACACTTTGAGTTAAATACATAGATTATAGGTAGATTATAACCTGTATATCGTGTAAATCAAGGGTTTAGATGAAAAACCTAGATTTTTCTAACAATGAGATTTTTACCACGAAAATGGTTATGGAATTAGATGGAAATTGTATGTTTGAGTTCTTAAGATTATGGGTAATTCTTTTCTCCAAATATTTCCGAAATCCGGGCACATGGGCCCCGGGTGAATTTTAGGAATTTTATCATTTTGGGGTGGGTAATTAATTTAATAGTCTAATTTCGAATTATTGAGCATGTATTATTTATTTTGTATAACATTTGGATAGTTTCGGCTTTTTCGGCATCGAATTGAGACTTTGACGCGACGTTGTGATCGGGAAGTGAGCTTTGAGATAAGGTAAGTCTCTTGTCTAACATTGTAAGAGAGAATTTACCCCATGGTGATTTTAATTAATAATTGTTGTTAAGTGTGGGGGCTACGTACGAACAAGGT
This sequence comes from Nicotiana otophora, assembly GCA_000715115.1. NCBI lineage: Eukaryota > Viridiplantae > Streptophyta > Magnoliopsida > Solanales > Solanaceae > Nicotiana > Nicotiana otophora. Next base: position 32,454 of record AWOL01S0003971.1, on the reverse strand, counting down.
GATGAGAGTGCATGTATAGCTACTAATTATGCTATGTCCGGGTAGTTTAGGACTCAAATCATGAATTACTTGTGATAATTGCATCTTTCATTTATTTAAAATACTCGAATTATATTTGTAAAGTTTTAGAGGAAATAGTAAAAGACCGAAATTTCACATATTTGAATTTTTGTGCATATTATTTGACTGTTAATGAGATTATACATCCTTATGTGTTAAACTTATAATATTTTCTCATTTCGGAGGTTCATAAAAAATGTCCTCCTTTCTTGTGGAGCGGGCTGAATGCTTCGGCAGTATAGATGCATCTATGGATCATGCCGCACGTCCCTCGGCAGTGTATACAACACTCTAGATCGGGACGAACGACCTCAACAGAAATCATGCCTAATAATAATAACTACATGATACTCTGACATTTTATTGCAGCATGTGAAGTTAATTGATAAATTAGAAATTATTGAAATTGAAAGAATTAATTATTTCTGCTGGTTAAAGAAAAATATTGTTATTCATATAAATCATGTTGATTTAAATATTTCTATTTTAATATTATTGACCCTTAGTGAGTGTCAAAGTCGACCTCTCGCCACTACTTCTTCGAGATTAGGCTTGATACTTTCTGAGTACACATTGTTTATGTACTCATCCTACAGTTGCTGCACTTTTTGTGCAGGATCTGAGACATGAACGCTAGGCGGATTTACTGGTGCGCACCCACGCTATCCCGAGGCCTAGTGGTGAGCTGCTTCTCCTGAGCCGTTCCGCGACACCCAGTGTCTCCATTTGTATTTGTTTTCTGTCTATTTTGTGTTCAGACAGTATTTTGAATTTCTTTTATATAATATACTAGATGCTCATACACTTGTGATACCAGGTCTTGGCACACACCCTAGTAGAATTGTGGATTTAATTATTTTCTTTATTTTTATTTAAATCAGAACCATTTATATTTTCTTAAATATAGCAAGTAAGAAGAGTTTAATTACTCGAAAAATGGTTAAGAGAATAAATATTTGTTTAATTCACTAGTTGGCTTGCCTAGTTGTGATGTTGGGCGCCATCACGATCTATAGGTGAAATTGGGTCGTGAAAACATGGTATCAGAGCACTATGTTCACGTAGGTTTCACAAGTTACGAGCAGGCCTAATAGAGTCTTGCGGATCGGCACGGAGACGTTTGTACTTATCTTCTAGAGGCTATAGGGTGTCAGGAAACTACCTTTCTTCATATTCTATCGTGCAGTTGATGTAGTACTAAGTATCTTTCTCTTATTCTCTCACAGATGGTGAGAACACGCTCTAATAAGGTTCCGGACCAGGGAATAGCTGCTCCCCCAATTGCTAGAGGCCGAGGGAGGGATCTAGCCCGTGGTAGGGAATGAGGACATCCTAGAGTTATCCCAGTTATACCACCAGTGGATCCAGTAGAGGATCCTATTATCGAGGAGCAAGGCGAGGTGCCCGCAGCAGTGCCAGCTCAGTGGATTTCACCTCTGCACCAGGATTTTAGGAGGTCATGGGCCGTATGCTACGGTTTAAGGACACTATCACTCAGGCAGGTTTATTTCCGGCAGACCCAGCCACATCTCAAGCGGTAGGGGGAGCACAGACCCCTACCGCACAGGCTCATGGGTAGGCAACTGCTGTATATCAGACCCAGGGTGCACTACCCATGGGTGGAGCCCAGCTAGTGGCAACAGCTACACCTAAGCCCAGCTAGTGGCAACAGCTACACCTGAGCCCAGACCAGCTGCAGCCGCCGAGCCACAGAAGCTATTGTACAGATGGACTAGGCTACATCCTCATGTCTTTGGGGGTGAATGACATGAGGATCCCCAGGACTTCATTGATCGGTGCAGGGACAGACTGCACAACATGAGGATATTGGAGTCTCATGGGGTAGACTTTGCTACTTTTCAGTTGGAGGGCAGGGCCCGCAGGTGGTGAAAGTCTTATCTTCTTGGCAGACCAGCAGATTATCCTCCCATGACTTGGGAAAGGTTCACCCGTATTTTCCTGGATAGGTATATTCCACCCTCCCAGAGGGAAGAGTTACGGTTTCAGTTTGAGCAACTCCAGCAAGGTCAGATATCAGTGACCGATTATGAGGCGAGGTTCTCTGAGTTATCTTTCCATGCACTTATGATACTCCCTACTGATGTAAAGAGAGTACGGAGGTTTTTTGTGGGTTTGCATACTAGCATTCAGGACACTATGGTCCGAGAGGTTGAGATGGGGACTTCTTATGAGTTGGTTGTGGAGATAGCCTGGAGGATTGAGGGTGTGCGTCAGCATAGCCGAGAGCAGGTTATGAGAGATAAGAGGTTTAGATATTCTGGAGAGTTCAGAGGTGCCCCATACGGGGGTAGAGGTCAGTTCATGAGAGGACAGTCCAACATGCCCCCATAGCCAGTACCACGACCTCCTCGGGGTGCTCCATTGCGACCTTATTTCAGTGCTATGCCAGAGAGTTCTTACCACCCACCGTCTATTCAGGGTTCTTCCAGTGGGTATTCAGTTCACCAGGGCCAGACTTCAAGTCAGCAACCTATCGCACCGAGAGGTTGTTTCGAGTGCGGGGATTTCAGTCACGTGCAGAGATTCTGCCCCAGACTTCGGGGTAGACCAGTGCAGCAAGGTTAGCAGCCTATGATTACTGCACCAATTGCTCCACCAGCCCTCCGTCCACCGAGAGGTGAAGGGTAGGTGGGTAGGGTCCATCCTAGAGGTGGAGGCCATCCAGGTGGCGCTCCAAGTCATTTCTATGCTTTTTCGGCCAGACCAGATGCAGAGGCCTCCGATGCCGTGATCACAGGTATTATTTCTGTTTGCGGCAAAGATGCCTCCGTATTATTTGATCCAGGGTCTACATATTCCTATATGTCATCTTTATTTGCTCATTTCCTGGGTGTTTCTCGTGAGTCTTTAGGTACTCTTATTTATGTGTCCACTCCTGTGGGCGATTCTGTTGTTGTGGATCGGAACTACTAGTCCTATATTACATTATGTGGTTATAAAATTAGAGCAGATCTTCTACTGCTTGAGATGACCGACTTTGAGATCATCCTGGGCATAGACTGGTTATCTCCATATCATGCCATTCTAGATTGCCATGCCAAAACTATTACCTTGGCGATTCCAGCGTTGCCTAGATTGGAATGGAAGGATTTGTCTGTCAACGTATCTAATCAGGTTATTTCCTTTCTGAAGGCTCGACACATGGTCGAGAAGGGTTGTTTGGCTTATCTAGCCTATGTTCGGGACACTACTGTAGAGACTTCAGCTATTGACTCAGTGCCTGTAGTTCGGGAGTTCTCCGATGTATTTTCTTCAGATCTTCCAGGCATGCCACCCGATTGCGATATTGATTTCTGTATTGACTTGGCTCCAGATACCTAGCCTATATCTATCCCACCATATCGCATGGATCCGAAATAATAGAAGGAGTTGAAAGAACAGCTTGAAGAGTTGCAAGCCAAAGGGTTTGTCAGACCGAGTGTATCGCCTTGGGGTGCACCGGTATTATTTGTGAAGAAGAAGGATGGAACGATACGAATGTGTATTGATTATTGCCAATTGAACAAAGTCACTATTAAGAACAAGTACTCATTTCTATGTATTGATGATCTATTTGACCAGTTGCAGGGTGCTAGGGTGTTCTCTAAGATCGACTTGAGGTCGGGGTACCATCAGTTGAAGATTCGGGATTCGGATGTTCCGAAGACTGCTTTCTGAACTAGATATGGTCATTATGAGTTTCTGGTGATGTCCTTCGATTTGACTAACGCCACAACGGCATTTATGGATTTAATGAATAAGGTATTCATGCCATATATTAATTCGTTTGTCATTGTCTTCATTGATGACATTTTAATCTAGTCGCGTAGTAAGGAGGAGCACGAGCAGCATATGAGAGTGGTGCTTCAGACCTTGCGGGAACAAAAGCTATATGCTAAGTTCTCTAAATGCGAGTTTGGGCTAGATTCTGTAGCATTTTTTAGGCATATTGTATCGGGCGAGGGTATTAAAGTTGATCCCAAAAAGATCGAGGTAGTTCAGAATTGGCATTGTCCCACTTCGTCGACTGAGATCAGGAGTTTCCTAGGTTTAGCAGGTTATTATCGTCGGTTCGTGGAGGGCTTTTCATCTATTGCAGCACATTTGACCAAATTAACCCAGATGGGTGCTCCGTTTCAATGGTCCGATGATTGTGAGGTGACCTTTCAGAAGCTAAAGACATCATTGACTACAACACCAGTATTAGTGTTGCCTTCCGGTTCGGGGATGTATATAGTGTATTGTAATGCTTCACGCATTGGTTTGAGTTGTGTATTAATGCAAGAGGGGCGAGCTATTGCATATGCTTCTCGTCAGCTGAAGCCTCACGAGAAGAATTATTCGGTACATGATTTGGAGTTAGCTGTGATTGTTCACGCTCTTAAGATTTGGAGGCATTATCTTTATGGGGTGTCTTGAGAAGTTTACACTGATCATCGCATTTTACAGCATTTGTTCAAGTAGAGGGACCTAAATTTGAGGCAGCGCAGATGGCTTGAGTTACCGAAAGATTATGATATTACTATCCTGTATCATTCGGGCAAAGCAAATGTAGTTGCAGATGCCTTAAGTATAAAGGTGGAGAGTATGGGTAGTTTGGATTTTATTTCAGCAGAGGAGACGCCATTAGCTTTGGATATTCAGTCCTTGGCTAACAGACTTGTGATATTGGATATTTCAGACCCCAGTCGAGTTCTTGCATGTGGTGTTGCCCAGTCTTCACTATTTGAGAAGATCAAGGCTCGCCAATTTGATGACCCACACTTATTGATTCTTTGAGAAACGACACTACGAGGTGGTGTCAAAGAGCTTACTATAGGTGAAGATGGTGTTCTGTGACTCCAGGATCGTCTATGTGTTCCTAATATGGATGGACTGAGGGAGAAGATCCTAGAGGAAGTACACAGTTCTCGGTATTCTATTTATCCAAGTGCTACGAAGATGTATCATGACCTGAGGCAGCATTATTGGTGGCGACGAATGAAAAAGGACATAATTGAGTATGTAGCTAGGTGCCTAAATTGTCAGCAGGTTAAATATGAGCACTAGAGGCCAGGTGGCCTACTTCAGCAAATGACTATACCGGAGTGGAAATGGGAACGCATTACTATGGACTTTGTAGTAGGGTTGCCGCGGACCTTGCGGAAGTTTGATGCAGTTTGGGTCATTGTCGAACGGTTGACCAAGTCGGCACACTTCATCCCGGTTATGACTACGTATACTTCAGAGAGGTTGGCCCAGATTTATATTCAGGAGATAGTTCGGTTGCACGGTGTACCAATTTCCATCATATCAGATAGAGGCCCTCAGTTTACTTCAAACTTTTGGAGAGCAGTACAAAGTGAGTTGGGGACCCCTGTAGAGCTCAGCACAGCCTTTCATCCGCAGACCGACGGGTAGTCTGAACGGACAACTCAAATTTTGGAGGACATGCTCAAGGCATGTGTGATTGACTTTGGGGGTCAGTGGGATCGTTTCTTACCTTTGGACGAGTTTGATTATAACAACAGTTACCAATCCAATGTCGAGATGGCTCCATTTGAGGCTTTATATGGTCGGCAATGTCGTTCGCCCATCGGATGGTTTGAGCCCGGTGAAGCTAAGTTATATGGTACTGATTTGGTGAAGGATGCCTTGGAAAAGGTAAAGTTGATTCAGGAGCGACTTTGTGTAGCATATTCCAGACATAAGAGTTATGCGGATCCGAAAGCGCGTGATTTATCATTTATGGTGGGTGAGAAAGTCCTCTTGAAGGTTTCGTCGATGAAGGGAATCATGAGATTCGGGAAGAAGGGAAAATTGAGCCCAAGGTATATAGGCCCATTTGAGGTGTTGAGACGAGTTGGGGAGGTTGCTTACGTGCTTTCTTTGTCTCCCAGACTAGAGTTCATCTGATTTTCCATATATCTATGCTCCGAAAGTATCATGCCGACCTTTCACATGTGTTGGACTTCAGCTCAGTTCAGCGGGACAAGAGCTTGGGTTATGAAGAGGAACCAGTTGTCATTGTTGATAGACATGTTCGCCAGTTGAGATCCAAGAAGATTCCTACGGTAAAGGTCCAGTGGAGAGGCCAACCAGTTGAGGAAGAGACTTGGGAGGCCGAGGAAGACATGTGGAGCTGATATCCACACTTATTCAGTACTCCACGTATAATTCTAAACCCGTTCGAGGACGAATGTTTGTTTAAGAGGTGGAGAATGTAACGACCCAACCAGTTATTTTGACTTTTAGAACCCCGTTCCCCTAAATAAGACTCCTATTATGTGCCTTTACTAATTTATGACTTGCGGGGATGGTTGGTTCGGGATTTGGAAGTGTTCGGGTTGAAATCGGAACACTTAGTTCCTTAGTTTGGCTTTAAAAGGCCAAGTTTGACTTTGGTCAATATTTTTAGAAAACGACCCCAGAATCGGGATTTGACAATTCCAATAGGTTCGTATGATAATTTTGGACTTAGGCGTATGTTCGAATCGGGTTTTGGACGACCCGGGAGCATTTCAGCGCTTAATAGTGAATACTAGCTATTTGAAGGTTTAAGGTTCTTTAAATTTGGTTTGGAGTAGGTTTTGGAGTAATCGAGGTCTGTTTGGAATTCCGAGCCTGGGAATAGTTCTGTATGGTGATTTAAGACTTGCACGCAAAATTTGGTGTCATTCCGAGTAGTTTAAGTATGTTTTGGCGCGTTCGAAGTAAGTTTGAAAAATTTAAAATTCTAAGTTGAATCAATTTGGTTTGAGGTATGATTCTTAGTTTTGATGTTGTTTAACACGTTCTGAGGGTTCGAGCGAGTCCGTTTTATTATTTCAAACTTGTTGGTATGTTCGGGCGGGGCCCCAGGGGCATCAGGTGTTTACCGGATGAGGCTCGTACCAATTTTGGAAGTTGGACCAGGAGCTGAAGCTTCAAGCTTCTGCTGCAATTGCACATGCTCTTGGACAGCCGCAGGTGCGAGCTCACAGAAGCGAGCCCCAAGCCGCAAATGCGAGAAAGGGGGAGGCAGGCACAAACCGCAGAAGCGGGATTTTTGGGCGCACCTGCGAGCGCCCAAGTGCGAAGCAAGGCGCGCAAAAGCTGAAGCATGCGCATGTGCGAAGGCTTGGGCGCACCTGCGGTTGCACAGAAGCGACCCCTTTGTCCGCAGGTGCGGAGCCTGGACAAGAAGGAAAATCTCGCATCTGCGAGGCTTTTTCCACAGGTGCGGCTAGCCTTTCACTGGTGCGAACATGTTGTTAGGCAGAACGTTAAAAGGGGCGAGCCTCAGCCATTTTTGCCCACATTTCCTCCATTCTTGGGCAATATTTGAAACTTTTTGAGAGGGAATTTCAACTAGCAACTTGAAGATAAGTTAATTCTACACAATTTGAGTTAAATACATATATTATGGGTATATTATAACCTGTAAGTCGTGGAAATCAGGGGTTTAGATGAAAAACCTAGATTTTTATAAAAATGAGATTTTAACCACGAAAATGGTTATGAAATTGGATGGAAATTGTATATTTGAGTTCTTGAGATTATGGGTAACATTTTTCTCCAAATATTTTTGGAATTCGGGCAAGTGTGCCCGGGGTGAATTTTAGGAATATTATCATTTTGGGGTGGGTAATTAATTTAATAGTCTAATTTCGAATTATGGAGCATGTATTAATTATTTTGTATAACATTTAGATAGTTTCGAATTTTTCGGCATCAAATTGAGACTTTAACCCGACGTTGTGATAGGGAAGTGGGCTTTGAGATAAGGTAAGACTCTTGTCTAACCTTGTTAGAGGGAATTTACCCCATAGGTGATTTTAATTAATAATTGTTACTAAGTGTGGGGGCTACGTATGCACAAGGTGACGAGAGTCCGTGCGTAGCTACTAATTATGCTATGTCCGGGTAGTTTAGGACTCAAATCATGAATTACTTGTGATAATTGCATCCTTCATTTATTTAAAATACTGGAATTATATTTGTAAATTGTTAGAGAAAATAGTAAAAGACTGAAATTCCACATACTTGAATTTTTGTGCAAATTATTTGACTGTTGATGAGATTGTACATCCTTATATGTTAAACTTATAATATCTTCTCATTTCGGAGGTTCATAAGGAAATGTCCTCCTTTATTGTGGAGCGGGTCGAACACCTCGGCAGTATAGATGCATCTATGGATCGTGCCGCACGTCCCTCGGCAGTGTACACGACACTCTGGATCGAGCCGAACGACCTCGGCAGAAATTGTGCCTAATAATAATAACTACACGATACTCTGACATTTTATTGCAGCATGTGAAGCTATTGAAATTGAAAGAATTAATTATTTCTATTGGTTAAAGAAAACTATTTTTATTCATATAAATCATGTTGATTTAAATATTTCTATTTTAATATTATTGACCCTTAGTGAGTGTCAAAGTCGACCTCCCATCACTACTTCTTCAAGATTAGGCTTTATACTTACTGGGTACACGTTGTTTACGTACTCATGCTACACTTGCTGCACTTTTTGTGTAGGATCTGAGACTGGAACCTTAGGCGGACTTACTGGTGCGCACCCCCAGTAACCTTAGGATCGAGGCCTAGTGGTGAGTTGCTTCTCTTGAGCCGTTCCGCATCACCAGTGTCTCCTTTTATATTTGTTTTCTGTCTATTTTGTGTTCAGACAATATTTTGGATATCTTTTGTATAATCTACTAGATGCTCACACACTTGTGACACCAGGTCTTGGCACACACACTAGTAGAATTGTGGATTTAATTATTTTTTTTTATTTTTATTTAAATCAGAACCATTTATATTTTCTTAAATATAGCAAGTAAGAAGAGTTTAATTACTTGAAAATTTTTTAAGAGAATAAATATTTGTTTAATTCACTAGTTGGCTTGCCTAGCTGTGATGTTGGGTGCCATCACGACCTATAGGTGAAATTGGGTCGTGACACGCAACCTACATTACAACCAAATAAAGTCCTACTTGATCTTTGACTGAATGAACTCAATTAGTAGAGTAGTATATTACGGGCAAGCTTATGCTACGTCTATTGTAGCACATGAATGTTACTTTTGAGAGTGAGTGAATTCTTTCTATCTTGAGTTCCCAATTGTTTTTAAACTTTATTATTTGTGAAACTACTCTCTATTGTTGTGAGAGGGAACTTGATTCATGAAGGAAATGTAATGTCGTTGACCTCTGTGTTAGAGTGAGCGAGCGGGCTGTGAAAAATGCGTGGTGCTTTTGAGTCAAATATTGAAGCGAGGATGTTACGGTATTGTGCTTAATCTATTTTGATTATTCTTGGTGTGATGAGTTAGGAGAGTTGTTTTAAAAGGTCGTGTCTATGTGAGGTGTAGATTGGTTGCTCGAGGACGAGCAATGGTTTAAGTGTGGGGTGTTGATGGTAGGCTATAATCACGTGTTTTAGTCGCTTATCGCACTCTAATTCAATGCACTTTACTTGTGTTGAGCTTTAATTAGTAGTGTTTTGCACTTATTGTGTGTTTTATGCCTTGTAGGAGTGATTCCGAGTGATATAGATGTTATAAATCTAGTTCGAGTAATTTGGAGCTTTAAAGTCTGAGTAAAATCCCAAGGGATTAAGTCGGGATCACATTCGGGGGTCAAAAACCAAGTCTGGACTTCAAAAAATGAGAAAACGAATTCACTATGAGAAAATTGCACTACCACCCCACGGACCTCATAGCGCTAGTGCAATTTTCCTGCAAAGTCAGAAAACGTCAATATTAGGCCTAATTTACACTACAGTGCCGCATGGAGCGGTGCGCGGCGCGGCGCGGCAACGCAAAATGTGGCTAGAAATTATTTTTTGACACATTCTGGAATTCCCTAAATGTGCGCCACATGGTGCAGCGTGGCATGCGGCGTGGTAGTACAAAATTCTTAGAGTATCTTCCCATTTCCGCTAAAAAGGGTATTTTCATCTGGGGTTTATTGGGGTTAGCTTAAATTCACGGGAAAAACACCATTTCTGGGACGTTTGACACAATTTCGACCTAAGGAGACCAAGGGGGCTAAGGAGGAGTTGGAAGAACACAAGCACAAGGATTTCATCATTCCTTCCTCACTCAAGATCCGTGTTTGGATTGAATTTATGATTTCCTATACTTTAGTTTCATTTGTGAAGAACTTCTCCATGTCTATGGAGTAGATGCTTTTGGGTTTCGATGGATTTGGTGTATTGATGATTGTTTGTGAATTATAACTCTATTTTTATGTATTTCAATTATTTTTGGAAGATTTAATTGTTGCATCTATATTCACTTGTTCTTGCAATCTAAAGAGGCATAACTTGTGATATCTTTGCACTATATTGTTAGTTAAGTTCATAGATTCTTCTAAGTGATCGAAAGAGAATAGTTGAATCATTGATTAAATCTAGTTTGAAGAATAATCGAAAGAGTTTTTTCAAAAGACTGATCCACTACGTATTTTTGCATATCTTCACAGAGCTTAAATTGGTTCATATTGTGAGGTTGAGACTTAATCGAGAGAGGAGTTTCTACTAAACATTTGTACTGATAATTAAGTGAATTCGAGAGACTCACTTGAACATTAGAAGTGAATTATCTAGATTTAAATCCCAGACATTTAACTTGCACTTATTCCGTCAAAACCCTATTTTCTCCTATTGATAACTTCCTTGCTTACTTTTGTTGTGATTGTTATTAGTCAATAGCTGTAGATTTTAGATTATTAATTATATAAATCTCAATTGTTGATCCTCCTGGATAGAAATCTAGCTACAAACTACGATATTACGGTTTAAATCCAATCCCTATGGATACGATAATTATACTATACTATCTTTGACTAGCGAGCACAATTTAAGTGTGTGTTTTACGCCCGTCAAATTTTGGCTTCGTTGCCGGGGATTGGTAATCAATAGTGTTTGAAGTAGTTTGTAGTGCTAAATAAGCAATTAGCTTTTAATTTTTTCTTTTATTTGTAGTTTGTTTGGTTAACTTCTCTTCAAGATTTGTTTTTGTTGAAGAAATCTTGAAGAGCATATTCTTTTTATTGAACTCTAAATGATGTGAAGATGGAGTACAACCAGCCTAAGAAAATGGTTGAAGAGTTAGCAACTGAATATTATCAGCGGTGTGCTACGTGTTTTAAATGCAGTGGAAATCATCTATGGGTTGATTGTGAAACGGGTAGGTATTCTTCCTATGGTTAATCTTTTGAACACTTTCACTTTGTCTCTAGTCGGTAAAAGTATGGGGATTCATATGGGTACAATTCTGACTCTGGTTGGGATGAATACCCTTATTATTACTGGAATGAAAGCGAAGTGAGACAACTACCTCAAGAGGAGAATGGAAGTTTAGAAGAACTTATGTATAAGTTCATAAAAGTGGAGGAGAAATTTATACAAGATGATGAAGCAACTAACAACCTAACAATGCAAGTGAATCAATTAGTAAATAGACTTAGCTCGTTGCATTGTGATAGTGAATATATGGAAGAGATACCATGTAAAAATGAGCCTACCTGAGATGATGAACATCTACAGAGAGAGTTTTCCACTCTGCAAGAGGACTCTGTTTCAACTGAAATGATTGAAAATGAGGGTTTGGTTGATTATAAAGCAATACAAGAAGAGTTCGAACCCCCATCCACCTATCCATAATTGCAATTTTTACTAGAAGAGAATGAGGAACAAATGGTCTTGGACTTACCAGAGAAGTACTGATGTGATCTTTCGTCTTCATTTTCTTATTCTAACCTTGATCATATAGATTTTATTTTTGGGGATTTATAGGAATATGCAGGGATTGATCTTGTGAATGAATGCAAAAACATGTTAAGGATGATCCTACAAGAACAATCCACCGCTCAAAATGAGGCCAAGAAAGAAAGAAAAGAGTGGGTCTTGAAAATATCCTTAAAGGACTTTGGCCTGATGAGCTTCATAAAGAATCCCGAGGAGCAAAAGCGAAAAATGCATTCAGAATTAGGGGTGGAGTTCACAAGTTCTCGAAAACGGAAAAAGTCCAGCGGAGTTTTCCTTACCTCTTGCTTTCTATTTGTGTGTCATAGGGACATGATACAATTTAAAGTGTGGGGTGGGGATGTATATATGTATAGAATGTATAAATGTCTATGTGTATTTTTGTAATTCATTTTATTGAAAACTTTACAAAAGCTTGATTTTTCCCGATGATGGATGTCACTCGACAGGTTTCTTGAGGGATTAAGTCGAAAGAAAAAGACAAAAGATTTTTTTTAGGTAGTGTCTGAATTCCTCCTTTGTTTTTCTTTGTGCCGTAGTTATTTTCCAAGGGTTTTGTTTAAACCAAGTGTAATTAGATTTTTTAGGAGTAGGAGATCTTGTGCTGTCATTTTAAATGAAAGCAATATCTCTTGACTTAATTATGCCTTGAGAATAGTAAGTGCTTTAGTTGTGATGCTTATGCTCAGTTTTTGACTCTTGTATAAGTACTTTAAATTGTATGATCTTAACTTTGCTTAACTGCTTTGACTAGAGTGTCTAGATGAGTCCGATCCTGAGTGAGTTATGTACCATGCGTGTGTGAGGTTTCGTGTATTCTGTGCATTGAATTTGATGTCTAGAACTTGTCTCGTGTGTTTGCAAAGCGAAATAGTAGTTTTATTCAGTCTTGGAAGTGATATAGGCATTTATTTGTTGAGCCAATTATATGTTGTTATCCACCTAATTGTTATGTATCCTAGTTGACCCCTTTGACACTGTAATCATGTTTCTTTGGCAACCATATTACAAGCCTTATCCAATTGTTTGAATTTCTCATCTATTTGAACCTTCTTACATCTCACGAGCACTTGAAATTGTTTTGAACTTTGTAAAAGTTAAAGTGTGGCGTGTTGGTTTGGCTTTTGAGTGGAATTAATGATATAAGGAGAAAGGTGCACTGTTTTGAAAAAATTAAGAGCCAATTGAATTGAAAAAGAAAATTAAAAAAAAAGGTAGTCGTATTATTGAAAAAAAAAGATTCATTGATAGTGGTAAATCTTGATGTAATTGTGCGTAAAGAAGTAGGGAGTTGATGTATATTGATGTGAAGGTGGATTTATGGTTCGACATAAGTGTGGGGTTTTGAACGTTTAATTGTATCTATTAAAGTGCTTAGGGATGTGTAGTCAATATATCCAAATGTATCATACCAATCCTGGAGCCTAAATTCAACCAAATAAAGTCCTACTTGATCTTTGACTGAATGAGCTCAATTAGTAGAGTAATACATTACGGGCAAGCTTATGCTACGTCAATTGTGGAACATGAATGTTACTTCTGAGAATGAGTGAATTCTTTCTATCTTGAGTTCCTAATTATTTTTAAACTTTATTATTTGTGGAACCACTCTCTAATATTGTGTGAGGGCGCTTGATTCATGAAGGAAAGGTAATGTCATTGACCTCTGTGTTAGAATAAGCGAGCGGGTTGTGAAAAATGTGTGGTGCTTTTGAGTCAAATCTTGAGGCGAGGATGTTACGGTATTGTGCTTAATCTATTTTGATTATTCTTGGTGTGATGAGTAAGGAGAGTTGTTTTAAAAGGCCGTGTCTATGTGAGGTGTAGTTTGGTTGCTCGAGGACGAGCAATTGTTTAAGTGTGGGGTGATGATGGTAGGCTATAATCCCGTGTTTTAGTCGCTTATCGCACTCTAATTTAATGCACTTTACTTGTGTTGAGCTTTAATTAGTAGTATTTTGCACTTATTGTGTGTTTTATGCCTTGTAGGAGTAATTCCGAGTGATGTAGATGTTATGGAGCTAATTCGAGTGATTTGGTGCTTTAAAGTCTGAGTAAAAACCCAAAGGATTAAGTCCGGATCACGTTCGGGGGTCGAAAACCAAGTCTGGACATCAAAAAACGAATTCACTCTGAGAAAATTGCACTACCGCATGGGGCGGTGCGAGGCGCGGTGCGACAGTGCAAAAAGTGGCTAGAAATTATTTTTTGACATGTTTTGGAATTCTTTAAAAGTACAAAATTCTTAGAGTATCTTCCCATTTCCGCTAAAAAGGGTATTTTGCGTCCGGGGTTTATTGGGGATAGCTTAAATACACGGGAAAAACACCATTTCTGGGACTTTTGACACTAATTCGACCTAAGGAGACCAAGGAGGCTAAGGAGGAATTGGAAGAACACACGCACAAAGATTTTACCATTCCTTCCTCACTCAAGATCCGGGGTTTGGATTGAATTTGTGTTTTCCTATACTTTAGTTTTATTTGTGAAGAACTTCTCCATCTCTATGGAGTAGATCCTTTTGGATTTTGATGGATTTTGTGTATTGATGATTGTTTGTGCATTATAACTCTATTTTTATGTATTGGAATTGTTTTTGGAAGATTTAATTGTTGCATCTATATTCACTTGTTCTTGTAATCGAAAGATGCATAACTTGTGATATATTTGCACTATATTGTTGGTTGAGTTCATAGATTCTTCTAAGTAATCGAAAGAGGCTAGTTGAATCATTAATTAAATCTAGTTAGTAGAATAATCGAAAGAGGTTTTCCTAAAGACCGATCCACTACGCATTTTTTCATATCTTCATAGAGCTTAAATTGGTTCATATTGTGAGGTTGAGACTTAATCGAGAGAGAAGTTTCTACTAAACATTTGTACTGATAATTAAGTGAATTCGAGAGACTCATTTGAATATTAGAAGTGAATTATCTAGATTTAAATCCCAGACATTTATCTTGCACTTATTCCGTCAAAACCCTATTTTCTCCCATTGATAACTTCCTTGCTTACTTTTGTTGCGATTGTCATTAGTCAATAGCTATAGATTTTAGATTATTAATTATATAAATCTCAACCGTTGATCCTCTTGGATAGCAATCTAGCTGCAAACTACGATAATACTGTTTAAATCCAATCCCTATGGATACGATAATTATACTATACTATCTTTGACTAGCGAGCACAATTTAAGTGTGTGGTTTACGCCCGTCAAACTCCCACAGTTCACAACCAAAGGAGTAGAACACCTCTCAGGCATAAACTCTCAAATTAACGATATTACTAAAAATCC
Source organism: Nicotiana otophora (assembly GCA_000715115.1). Taxonomy (NCBI): domain Eukaryota; kingdom Viridiplantae; phylum Streptophyta; class Magnoliopsida; order Solanales; family Solanaceae; genus Nicotiana; species Nicotiana otophora. Next base: position 17,363 of record AWOL01S0003971.1, on the reverse strand, counting down.
CCGTACTTGGTTTCAGTTTGTTTTTTTAAACAATCGAGTGACTAACATGTCACACTTATACGGATCTCCCCGTGGGGTACTCTCCCACGACCTTTCGCACTAGGTAGCAAAGTATGCACCTCCACACCACCAACCGCACTAATTCTGTAAAGCAAATCAAGAATCCGCAAATCAATACACAAAGCCTCTTACACAGAATGCCATTCTCAGGTGACACTAAAGAAAATGCCAGCTTACTCTGAATATCTGAATTCTCCCCTGCTCATCCGAGCTCATGAAATTCTTGTCAACATCGAACCTCAACCTTGATCCTCAACTCCCAATTATCATGCCGCTCACTGCCCTATCATGTCGCCACGCGAGAATACACGAATTCATCATAACCCCTGAACTACCAGTAGAATAAACACTTTATTGTCTAGAGACCTTTCACTTAGCTCATTTCAGAAGAGCCAATGCAACACGTAACTGAATTCCCAAACCGCAGAAAATACAACCTCAAGTCGTGATCTGAACCGCCATGACTCTTCCAGAGTCCATTTACACAACAAGGCCATTTGTATCAAATACCTCCCAAATCAATCAGGTTATGGGGTTGTTAAGCCCGCACGTACGTCCACAAACCACATGTATAACTTCACACACTGAAGGAACTGACCATTGACACGATCATGCCGATTCGACCATTACTAACCGACCGAACTTCTTTCAATTTATTCTTGACCTGACTTAGAAATATAATAGCTCCATTCACAATATAACGAACACAATCTGCACTCATCCCGAGTGACTCGAATTGCGAGACCATATTGTCTCAATACCCATGAATCATCTCATACCTCCTTAAGTGCACAATAGCATCTTCAACTAGTACCCCCATTCTGCAAGACCTTCCGCGAATCCGACTATCTCTTCCCTTCCTCCAATACTGCGCCGCATACCCGATGAAAATGTAGAACATTCCAAGTCCCATTCGTAATCCACTGTGAAAACACGACCCTTAACCACATGACGACCTCGAAATCCTTAGGCGCTGCACTTTGATTATTGAACACACAAGGGCCATTGTTGAGAGTCACCCACTCTGACATGATCTCAAACATAACCAACTTCAACGCTCTACTAGCACATGAACACACTCTAAAATAAGCAACCAGCTGAATTCTTTTCCTTGTACATTACATCCACAAGAAGCATAAACTCGGAGTCTTCCCAAATCATGCACCTCAATCGATAAGGCGGGATATAGCACACATTTATCAATTTCTCTGTTCGAATTACCCTGGATATTTCCTTTTCTTAGTCACAAATAATCCACCAATGCACCGATAACCATAAGCCGCACAAGCCGACAACCACGCGATCCAATCGTAGACGGTAGGGCTCCCCTACTTAGCTTTAAGCTACCATCACATAATATAAGCCCATAACGATTCCTCCTTCTCATTTATCATGATCCCGCACTGTTAACCTGCCAAATTTCTCGAAGTATTTTGTTAAGCTTTTCATCAACATTCTGAATCATCAGTCACAATCACATACTCGACCTTTTACCGGGTAGCAAGTAGTATTCTTTGCATAAGTTTCATCAACATCACACAACTGCTAACCTTCTCGCAGGAGACAACCCACTTGTTGAATTCCATGTCGACATCTTCCAACGGCGCTGCACTAGTTAAAACTACCACAAAATCAGTAGAATTCTTCTGAGCCCATGCTCGTCCACTTGCTGTATAAGTTTGCTCCTTCCCTATTGACATCAACTGAAAGTTCAACAATACCTTCCGATCTCAAGTCATATTGCATCTGAAATGTTACTCAAATCTTCACACATTCAATCTTTCTTCGTATAGTAACCATCATTCCAAATGCAATCCGTACACCAAATCACCTTCCATCACGATTCCCAAACCGTTCCACACCTTCTCAAGGCATGCGACTAGCCTACCACAGAATCCATATGCTAATCTGCCACTCTTACTTCGGCTAAACCATCTCGTTTAAGAAACTCCTCGACCTCTATTATTCGTGCTTGACCATGCTAGAAATTCAACTACCGCGATACACTTCCCGCCATGTCCTTCCTTATACTTCGATACCCAATTGTTGCTTGAAATAAAATCCATACATGTAGCACCGGAACTAATGAATTGCTACCAACTGTAAACCTCCTAGAAGATCATCTTTCTCGAGCCCTTAACATTAGAAATACCAATTCGATTCTGAACTGCTGGACACTACTATCTCTGACAACTGCCCCTCAGGCACCATTTCACAACACCCTGCCCTGAAGGCAAAAATCAAAGAAGACCATAACACTAACGAAATGTAATGCGTTCAAACAAGGATGACGATACTGCATCATAATGAAAATTCCACCACACTTGAAAATATCAACTCTCGTTACTTCATCAACCAAACCTGGACATCTATAGTCGGATTGCCCTTCCTCCGCTGGAATTAAATGTTGAACCCTTAATCATGCACTGAGAAATCCTCTCTTCATGCCATTCACTGCCTCAACACACAAGTGAGCACCTTACCATTACACAAATATTGTGTGATAACAATGCATAGACATCGTACCAATCCGTGCACAGTCTCAAAACCATAGGAAATACAGATACTGAGCTAGAATAAAGAACATCCTTCCGCAAGGCGACGATAATAGCCTGCCCAGACACGCAGGGGAAACATCCTGCACCATGTCTTTAGTACCACTACAACTCCTCGACACCCAATTGAAAACAGCACTTCGCATCACATAAGATTGAGTAGGAAGGAACTAAAGGCACAAGCCTCAATGGAATCAAATCGCACGATGAGGAATCAAGAAGGGAAGTGCTCCTAACAGCCCCGTAGCCTCTCAAACATAAGTACAGACGCCTCCATACCAATCCGCAAGACTCTACTGGACTTGCTCATAACTAGTAAGACCTAAGTGAACCTAATGCTATGATACCAAGTTGTCACGACCCAAAATCCGCTAAAGGTCATGACGGCGCCTAACGCCGCCGTCGGGCAAGCCAATAGTGATTGATTAATTTAATTACTCATTTTATTACTTTGAAATCATAATTTCCATTACTTAAATAGTATAAAATAGAATATACAGGGATAACATGTTAATAACTACATGATCTACAATAACCAACAACCGTAGGAACCCTCAAAACTCGGTGTCACAAGTGCATGGGCATCAACTAAGGACTATAATAAAATACAACATCTGTCTGGAATACAAATTAGATAGGAAAATATAAATAACTTTGATGGAAACTCTGTAGGCTACGGAGCGTAACATGGAATGCAGCTCACGGTAAAGTCCCCGCAATAGCCGCGCCGTTGCACCCAAAAGACCATTAGACATATATGTACCTGTACAAAAAGTATAACAAGTATAGCATGAGTACGTAAATCAACGCATACCCAGTAAGTATCTAGCCTAACCCTAGAGAAGTAGTGACGAGGGGTCGACATCGACACTTACTAGTGGTCTAATAAGACAGATATAGTAGAAGTAAGTAGATGTGAGTCAAAGTAAATAAGCTAAATAACAAGTATAATACGTGGTACAATCCTCCTCTCAGCAATAGCTCAAACTCTCAGCTAGTAGTTACCTTCTCAATCGGAGTATATATGTAATGGACCTTATCAGATAGGTCGTCATAGTTAAATCAAGAAAAGCTCACAGATATGCTGGCTTCTTGCCAATTATTACGCACGATTTCATATTATTATTTTATAAAAATGTCAAGGCGTATGGACCGATCCATCATAACATTGTCAAACCATAGATACATCTATTTTTATTGTCGAGGCGAACGGCCCACTCCCATGAGAGTGTGGTACATAATCCTGTCGAGGCGTACGGCCCGATCCATCATAGTGTGTGCACTGCCGAGGGTCGAACGACATAAACCATAGATGTATTTATCATGCCAAGGCGAATAGCCCGATCCCATTAGAATAAGAATCTTGACGGGTCCTTGACCCCACTCACGAATAGACGTGTGAGTTATAAATCTTTAGGGGAAACCTATCGATGAGAACGCATAACGCGAGAGGAATTCGTAAGAAGAGTATAATTATATAGCGGCTAATCATGAAGACCGTCGAATCTCTACAATAGCAAGTCCATTACTCTACACAAGTCTAGTCCCAATTCACAACGTAAAATAAAGGAATTTAATAGGCAGGAGACAACTCAAGTAGTACAGCTATAGCATGGTGTGAACCTAAGTCTACTCGGACATAACATGAATCTAGCTACGCACGGACACACATCACCTTGTGCGTACGTAACCCCCGCAATAAGTAACACATAAGAAATACATCACTTAGGGGTAGTTTCCCCCTCACAGAGTTAGACAGGAGGCTTACCTCGCTCCGAAGTTCTATAACTGGCTCCAAAGCCTCTATAACACCTCAAACCGATGCTCGTCGATCCAAAACTATTCAAACAAATGTGCAACCCAATCAAAATATATTCTAATACCCATAATTAATCATTTTGAACAATTCTCAACTCCGCTCGAAAAGTCGATAAAATCAACCCCCTGGTCCACGTACTCGGATTCTGAAAATATTCGAATATAAACTTTACCCATAACACCACGAACTCAAATATATAATTTATTCTTAATTGCATGTCCAATTTTGTGGTCAGAATCCTAAAATACCAAATTCTAGGTTTTCTACCAAAAATTCTGAATTTCTACTAATTACCATGTTTAAATTCTTATACTGTCACGACCCAAACCGAAGGGTTGCAACGGGAACCCGATACCTTACTCAACCGAGTACCAATATAACATATCTTTCTTAATGTACTATCATTGGCAGATGGGCCAAACGGGCCGTCATGGCTAACCAGAAAAATTATAAGGGAATACTCAATATAAGACGACCCAATCTGATATAAAAACTTATACATGTGACATAGGGCCTATAAGACCAAAATTACACTGAACATAGGCCGATAAGGCCGTACAATCTTTCACGTACACGCTATATGTCTACAAGCCTCTAAGAATATATAAATGTCATAAAGGTCGAGACAGAGCCCCGCCATACCAATCAACATATGTCCTAATCATACTGACTAATAGAAACTCCGAAGCAAATGGAGCGCACCAACATCTTCCGTTGAGCTGATAGCCTACTTGAAGGACTCTCGACCTGTCTATCGGGACCTGCGGGCATAAAACGTAGCGTCCTCAGGCAAAAGGGATGTCAGTACAAGTAATGTACCGAGTATGTAAGGAATAAAAATCAATAAACAATAGACATGAGAAAAACATGGAGTAAAAGACTCGACATGTATGTCTGAATAACTCTGTGAATTATTAATATTTAAATTATCATGCATATGCGTATAAATATCATACCATGTTTAGGTATATGCGTTCATAACATCATCAAGCCTCTGAGGGCATCCCATCATATCATCTCGGCCACTGTGGGTAAATCATCAATGTATACCAGCTGATCAGGTGGTGGCGCGTATATAACGCCATACCCTTTTCCCCATATCCGATATACATATAATATACACGTATATAACGCCATCTGATCATGGATCAATGTACATGTATAAATGCATGAAATGCATAAGAAATACGTTACTAAGATTTCTCGGAATATCATAAAATCAATATGCCTTTCGGATAAACTTTATCAAATACGTATTTTTTGAGACCCATGAACAGAAGATATAATAATAATTCACATGGGGAATCAAAAATATAGACGGCCCTAGTACTTTTATGAATAGAGTCATTTATGAAAGTTGCGTATTTTGCTCGTTTCATTTGTATTATTTGGATCATGCCAAAACGGAAGAAGGGATAACCTTAACATACCTGAGCCGATTCTCTTGACAATCCCTCTAACACAAATCAACTGCGACAACACGTAACGGCGGATCGAAGTAGGGGGAAATTCATATGACATTCTTTGAGAAAGATTGCACAGTACTCCCTTAGAATCGTAAAGTCCCGTTGCCATAACATTACGTAGTCTCGTATGGTTTTTGTAGCAAAATTCACGTTGCTAACATTTTTTTTAATGAGTTGCTATAGTATTGAGTAATATAACTCATATAAATGTTGCTGAAGGAAATCGTTTCTTGTAGCTTTTGCCATAAGCATCTCAATTTGCTATTTTGAGAGATCTTTGTTCCAATTGCTAATCTTGTTGAAGATACTATGAGAATCTTGTTGAATTGCTAATCTTGTTAAAGATACCATGAGAATCTTGCTGAAAATTCTTATGAAAATCTCACATTACATATGATCTTTCTTTTAAGTTAGAGATGACTTTTGTTAGAATTGATGTGGGCCCACCTTATGTGGTGGCTTAACCACATACCCTTAATCTTGCCACATAAGACCTATGACTTAAGATTCATAAGGTTTGGGGTGGCTTGCTGCCACGTGGGGTTCCATTTATCCAAATATTTTAAATTATTCTCCCACTAAATATCTTTAATTACCCAATTGTCCACATAATTAAGAATTATCTCAAATTACTTAAAATACTACTCATTTTTAATATACCTTATAAACCTTACTATCATGGTCATGTGGTACCTTGTATGGTACTGGTCCACAAATACGGGGTATTATAGTTTGGACCGTATATCATGGTCATGTGGTACCTTCTTCGATTTGCTTACCCTCTCTCCTTCACGAATTTACTCATCACTTGTTTGAAATAGCATAATACTTATAATCTCAAAATAATCTCATTCTCGAACTTACATCAATTAACTTACGACTAAACTTTAACATACAAAAATACGGAATGTAACATATACAAACCATGTATTTAACTTGTAATAGGTGGGAGTCACTTACTTTGTGTTGTTTGATGCAAAATCTCCCCTTGAAGATCTCCAAAATCGCCCCAACCAAGTGAAAAATGGAAGAAAATGGGCCAAATCTCGTTTTTATAAAAACACCTCTGCCCAAGCGACCTTCTGCTTCTACGGAAAAATAGCCGCTCCTGCGGAAGATCACTGTTAGCAGTCCATCACACCTGCGGAAATTCGTCCACTCCTGCGTAACCGCAGGTGCGACACAACCTAGCACTTCTGTGCGAATCCCCGCACCTGCAGCCTTGACCTCGCTTCTGCGCATACGCAGGTGTGCCGCTCGCCTCTGTTTCTGTGACTTCACGCCCAGCTGCCCAAGCCGCTTCTTCAAGGTCGCTTCTGCTACCTAACGTCCGCATAAGCGGTCACACCAGTTGTTGCCCAGCTTCAGCATCTCATAAGTCCAAAATAAATCCATTAACCGTCTGAAATCCAAACGAGGCTCTCAAGAGCTTAACCAAATATACCAACACGTCCCAAAATACAATACGAACTTAGTCGAGCCTTCAAATCACATCAAACAACGCTAAAATCACAAATCGCACCCCAATTCAAGCTTAATGAACTTTAGAATTTTAAACTTCTACATTCGACGCCGAAACCTATCAAATCAAGTACGATTGACCTCAAATTTTTCACACAAGTCATAATTGATCTTACGAAACTGCTCCCACTTGCGGAATCAAAATTCGACCCCGATATAAAAAATTCCACTCCCGGTCAAACTTCCCAAAAATCATCCAATTTCCAACTTTTGCCAATTGACGCTGAATTGACCTATGAACCTCCAAATCAACATCTGGACACGCTCTTAAGATTAAAATCATCCTACGAACCTGTTGGAACCTTCAAATCTTGGTTCCGATGTATTTACTCGAAAGTCACAGCTTAGTCAATTCTTCCAACTTAAATCTTCCGAAATTAGAATTTTCTTTCCAAAACGACTCTGAACTTCCCAAAATTTAATTCCGGCCACATGTATAAGTCAATATACCTAATTCTAATATACGATCACCGTACGAATCATCACACACTATACCACAACATGATCATGCACCTATGCTGAAACCACACCATGCACCGCATAAGTCAGTTGCCCAAAATAACATCCTTCGACTATAATAGCTTGAAATTTTATGAATCCGATGCCCGCAATACATCCCATGACGCATATAAATCCTATTTCAAATATCATAATACTGCCACGATGAAAAAGACGTGTAGAAACTCATAACAACCTACCGAATCATTAATTCATGGAGTCTTTCCTCTGGACAAGAATAATTACCTCATTCTGAACTGAATAAAAATATTTTCTCTTTAATATACCCCTCATAACTCTGATCGCACTGATCCTAGGTCCAATAACCTCGTATCACCCAATATAAGATGCTCAGGCAATAAGCCATCTCAAACACTGCCAAAAATCTCATATGACGCCAACAATGCGCTAACAAGCTACAAACTCAAATGTGCTACAAACTCGAATGTGCTATAATGCGCGCCATGTATTCATGAATACAATAACGACAATCAACATAAGAATAGGTCTCTCCAGCTGTTTAAAAATGGAAAGTGGATCAATTAACATGATACAGTTCTAATATAACTCAACAAACACCATTATAACACACAACATTATCAATCCAATTAATGAGAAGCTTTTGCAGATGACAAACATCAAAAAATAGAGCCATCTTTAGAGTTTCACTCCTTTTTTTCCTGGTATCATTCGAGATTTTATTTCCATTTATATTGTTCGAGATTCTGCTAGGAAGTGATCCAAGTATCTACAAAATAGTTTGAAATTCAATTTTCTAGATGGCAAGTTTAACCGTGCTAGTCATTCTAGCAAGTGGAACATTGAAAATTGTTATGTCAATTATTCGATTGATGGGATACTGATAAAGGAGTATGCGTCGTACAATGATTTGGTTGCTTCAATTTTGGAGCAACTTGGCATAAATTTGAGCTCAAAGTCAACTAAAATTGAATACAAAGTGGAAGAAAATTGCACGCCTATGGAAATACACAACGACATGGGTTACAGGGTGTATGTAGAGTTGAAAAAGGAGAACAGAGATTTCAGGATGTATCCATTGTGTATAACTACAATGCATAAAGAAATTGTAGCTAGAGGAAATTTAATTCAAAGTCACCTAATGTAACTTGATGAAACCTGTCACGACCCAAAATCTCCTAAAGGTCGTGATGACGCCTAACACCGCCGTCAGGCAAGCCAATAGTGATTGATCAATTTAACTACTCATTTTATTACTTTGAAATCATAATTTCCATTACTTAAATAGTATAAAATAGAGTATACAGGGATAAAATGTTAATAACTATGTGATCTACAATAACCAACAACCGTAGGAACCCCCAAAACCTGGTGTCACAAGTGCATGAGCATCAACTAAGGACTATAATAAAATACAAACATCTATCTGGAATACAAATTAGACAGAAAAATATAAATAACTTTGATGGAGACTCTGTAGGCTACGAAGCGTAACATGGAATGCAGCTCACGGTAAAGTCCCCGCAATAGCCGCGCCGTTGCGCCCAAAAGACCATTAGACATATATGTACCTGCACAAAAAGTGTAACAAGTATAGCATGAATACGTAAATCAACACGTACCCAGTAAGTATCTTGCCTAACCCTAGAGAAGTAGTGACGAGGGGTCGACATCGACACTTACTAGTGGTCTAATAAGACAGATATAGTAGAAGTAAGCAGATGTGAGTCAAAGTAAATAAGCTAAATAACAAGTATAATACGTGGTATAATCCTCCTCTCAGTAATGGCTCAAACTCTCAGCTAGTAGTTACCTCCTCAATCGGAGTATATATGTAATGGACCTTATCAGATAGGTCGTCACAGTTAAATCAGGAAAAGCTCACAGATATGTTGGCTTCTTGCCAATTATTACGCACGATTTCATATTAGTATTTTATACAAATGTAGAGGCGTACAGCCCGATCCATCATAACATTGCCGAACCATAGATACATCTATTTTTATTGTCGAGGCGAACGGCCCACTCCCATGAGAGTGTGGTACATAATCCTGCTGAGATGTATGACCCGATCCATCATAGTGTGCGCACTGCCGAGGGTCGAACGACAGAAATCATAGATGTATCTATCTTGCCGAGGCGAATGACCCGATCCCATCAGAATAAAAAGCTTGACGGGTCCTTGACCCCACTCACGAATAGATGTGTGAGTTATAAATTTTTAGGGGAAACCTATCGATGAGAATGCATAACGTGGGAGGAGTTCATAAGAGGAGTACAATTATATAGCGGCTAATCATGAAGACCGTCGAATCTCTACAATAGTAAGTCCATTACTCTACACAAGTCTAGTCTCAATTCGCAACGTAAAATAAAGTAATTTAATATGCAGGAGACAACTCAAGTAGTACAGCTATAGCATGGTGTGAACCTAAGTCTACTCGGACATAACATGAATCTAGCTACGCATGGACTTTCATCACCTTGTGCGTACGTAGCCCCCACAATAAGTAACACATAAGAAATACGTCACCTAGGGGTAGTTTTCCCCTCACAGAGTTAGACAGGAGGCTTACCTCGCTTCGAAGTTCCATAACCGGCTCCAAAGCCTCTATAACACCTCAAACTGATGCCCGTCGATCCAAAACTATTAAAACAAATGTATAAACCAAACAAAATATATTCTAATACCCATAATTAATCATTTTGAACAATTCCCAACTCCGCTCGAAAAGTCGATAAAATCAACCCTCGGGCTCACGTGCCCGGATTCTGAAAATTTTCGAAGATAAACTTTAACCATAACACCACGAAATCAAATATATAATTTATTCTTAATTACATGTCCAATTTCGTGGTCAGAATCTAAAAATACCAAATTCTAGGTTTTCTATCAAAAATCCCGAATTTCTACTAATTACCATGTTTAAATCCTTATACAAACCATGGTTTTAACTTGTAATAGGTGGGAGTCACTTACCTTGTGTTGCTTGATGAAAATAGCCCCTTGAAGATCTCCAAAATCTCCCCAACCAAGTGAAAAATGGAAGAAAATGGGCCAAATCCCGTTTTTATAAAAAGACCTCTGCACAGGTGACCATCTGCTTCTGCGGAAAAACAGTCTCTCCTGCGTCTCCGCTTCTACAGAAACTTCCTCGCTTCTGTGAAAGACCACTGTTAGCAGTCCATCGCATCTACGGAAATTCGTCCACTCCTGCGTAATCGTAGGTACGACACAACCTAGCACTTCTGCGCAAATCCCCGCACCTGCAGCCTTGACCTCGATTTTGCGCACATGTAGGTGCGCCTCTCACCTCCGCTTCTGCGACTTCATGCCCAGCTTCCCAAGACGCTTTTGCGAGCCTCACCTTACTGCTGCGAGTTTACTTCTGCGACCAAACATCCACAGAAGCGGTCACACCAGCTTCTGCCCAGCTTCAACATCTCATAAGTCCAAAATTAATCCGTTAACCGTCTGGAATCCACACGAGGCCCTCGGTACCTTAAACAAATATACTAACAAGTCCCAAAATACAATACGAACTTAGTTGAGCCTTCAAATCACATCAAACAATGCTAAACCACGAATCACACTCCATTTCAAGCTTAATGAACTTTAGAACTTCAAACTTCAACATTCGACGTCGAAACCTATCAAATCTAGTCCGATTGACCTTAAATTTTGCACACAAGTCATAATTGACATTACTATCCCACTTCCGGAATCTTAATCCGACCCTGATATCAAAAAGTCCACTACCGGTCAAACTTCCCAAAAATTATCCAATATCTAACTTTCTCCAATTGATGCCAAAATAACCTATGGACCTCCAAATCAACATCCGAACACGCTCCTAAGACCAAAATTATCATACGAACCTGTTGGAACCTTCAAATCCGGTTCCGAGATTGTTTACTCGAAAGTCAAATCTTAGTCAATTTTTCCAATTTAAAGCCTCTAAATTAGAATTTTCTTTCCAAATCAACTCTGAACTTCTCGAAATTCAATTCCGGCCACATGTACAAGTCAATATACCTGAAGTGAAGCTACTTAAGGACTCAAACCGCTGAACGACGTGATAGAGCTCAAAATGATCGGTCGGGTCGTTACAAAACCGATGGGGTGAGTAAATTTGATACAGTTGATACACTTGTACTTGAGTCTTTAAAGTCAGGTGAAGCAATTGAGGGTTTCGAACCGGAAAGGGATTTGATTATTTCAAAACCTAATAAAAAAGAGGTAATCGCTGGACAAGTATATAAGGATAAGGCCACATTGAAGGCGGTGATGGAGTAATATGCAATTGCTAAAAAGTTTCAATTCCGGGTTGATAGGTCAAATGCTATCAGGTTTGAATGTTATTACTTACAACCTCTTCACCAATATGTTGTATTCAACTACGTGTATATGTATTCGTAATAGTTTTATAGTGTATTCATGGATGCATATTATAAATACAACAAGTATAATGTTGTATTCATAATATATGCTCTCCTTCATGCTATGTTTACCAGATTATCAGATAAACATAAGGTACCAAATTCAGAGTAGGTGTATACACTTGTATTTAATAAATGTAGCCACATGTATTCTATAAATGTATTCACTAATATAACATTGTATTCACATGTATATAAGTGTATTCTGAATTATGTATGTTGTTGTATCTATCTTTCTGTATAAGTGTTTTTAATTGAATTTTCTAAAACTGTTATAGGAGAATTGAACTATTGTCACGACCCAAATTAACCCTCCGTACGATGTCGTGATGGCACCTAGTATTTACGACTAGGTAAGCCTAATATTACGAAAAATATAAAGAAAACACAACATCTTAAAGATAAACAACATATTATGAATATCCAAGAGTAGTACCACTCGGCATATACAAAATAATTTTTCCAAGACCCGGAATATCACTAAGTCACAAGCTGCTATAATCTATGTAGCTCTATACAAAAGTCTGAAGGTAATAAAGAAAGTCTCTGGGCGAGGGAGTAGAAGGGGACTCCGAAGATCTGCGGACGGAAGCAGAAGTACCTTGAAGTTTCCTAGAATCAGCAGCACGCACTAACCCTAAGACTGATAGCTCGTACTTGGATCTGCACACGAAAACATGTGTAGGAAAGGGCATGAGTACACCACAATGGTACCCAGTAAGTGCCAAGCCTAACCTCGGTCGAGTAGTGACGAGGTCAGGTCAAGGCCCTA
>AWOL01S0003968.1:79202-159587 GCA_000715115.1 Nicotiana otophora | reverse complement strand
GTAAATTGGCGGCGCATAAGTACTCGTCACCTCACATATACGCCGCTCACATGAATTTTACTTAGCAAGTAATCTAAGGTTCCTAATTCCCTCAAGTCAGGGTTAGACACAACACTTACCTCGCTTCGAATTTCACTTAATTCTCAATCAAAGCTTTTCCTTTGGAATTCACCTCCAAACCACTCGTATCTATTCAAAAATGACTCAATAATATCAAATATTGCTAAAGGAATCAAATATATTGCATAAATTAAATTTCCAAATTTTCCTCCAAAGAGTCGAAAAATAGACCCCGGGCCCGCTTGGTCAAAACCCGAGGTTCGGACCAAAATCCATTTACCCATTCATCCCCTAGCCCGAATATATAATTGGTTTTGGAATTCGACCTTAAATTGAGATCTAAATCCCCAAATTTTCGAAATCCCTAGTTTCTACCATAACCCCTAATTCTACCATGAAAATTCTAGATTTTAAGTTGAAAATTCAAAAAATATAATGAGTAATTGAAATAAAATAGTTTAGAATCACTTACCAACAATTTGGGGAATAACATGACTCTTGAAAATCGTTCTACCCGTTTGGTTCTTGAAAAATATTAAAGAAATGGCTTAAACCCGTGTTTGGAGTCTGTTTAAAGTCACTGGACAAGCCTTCATCGCGTTCGCGAGAGGCCTGCCGCGATCGCGATGCACAGCGGCCTAAGGCCTTCGCGTTCGTGAGTCTTTTTATGTGTTCGCGTAAGGCAGCTCCCCCCAAGCCTTCGCGTTCGCGACCCAGTGGACGCGTTCGCGTAGAAGAACATGACCCCCCTCCCCCAGGTCCATTAAACTATCGCGTTCGCAAAGGGTACCACCCCCAACGTTTTGTGTTCGTGACCAGTCCTTCGCGTTCGCGAAGAAGAATTTTTCCCTTCCCCCATTTTACCTTTTGTGTTCGCGACACTACCTACGCGAACGCGAAGAAGGGCATACCAGAACAGTAGCTGCAGCGAAAATCTCAGATTTTCTAAATGCAAATCACCCCGTAACCTATCTGAAACTCACCCGAGCCCTCAGGGCTCCAAACCAAACATGCACACAAGTCTAAAAACATCATACAGACCTGCTCGCGCTATCAAATCGCCAAAATAATACCTAGAAATCCGAATTTAGCACCAAATCGAATGAAGTTCTCAAGAACTCTTTAAAATTACTATTTTCTCACTCGAAGGTCCGAATCACGTCAAATCAACTCTGTTTCTCACCAAATTTCTCAAACATGTCTTAAATATGATAATGAACCTATACCAGGATCCGAAACCAAAATACGGACCTGGTACTAACAATGCCAAACATCAATCAATTCTTAAAAACAATAAATTTTCATACTTTTAATTTTCATCAAAAATTCATAACGTGAGCTAGGGACCTCTGAATTCGATTCCGGGCATACGTCCAAATCCCATAATTCGATACGGACCCACCGGGACCGTCAAAACATGGATCTGGGCCCGTTTACCAAAAATGTTGACCGAAGTCAACTAAAATCAACTTTTAAGGCCAAAATTCTTATTTTCATTAGTTTTCAACATAAAATCTTTCCGGTCCGGATTGTGCACGCAAATCGAGGAAGGTAAAAATGAGATTTTTAAGGCTTAAGAGCGCAGATTCGAGTTCTAAAATATAAGATAAACTTTTGGGTCATCACAATCTCCACCTCTAAAATAATCGTTCGTCCTCGAACGGACATAGAAAAGTGCCTGGGCTGGTGAAAAGGTGGGGATATCTACTCCGCATATCGGACTCGGACTCCTAAATAGCTGCCTCAATAGGCTGACCTCTCCACTACACTTGAACTGAAGGGTAACTCTTTGATCTCAATAGGCGAACTTGCCGGGCTAGAATTGCCACCGGCTCCTCCTCGTAAGTCAATTCCTTGTCCAACTGGACAGAGCTGAAATCTAACAAATGGGACGGATCGCCGTGATACTTTCGAAGCATGGACATATGGAATACCGGATGAACAACTACTAAATTAGGTGGTAATGCAAGCCTGTAAGCCACATCTCCCACTCTCTCCAGAATCTCAAAAGGTCCGATATACCTAAGGCTCAACTTGCCCTTCTTTCCGAACCTCATTACACCCTTCATGGGTGATACCCGAAGTAACACTCTCTCTCTGACCATGAATGCAACATCACGAACTCTACGGTCGGTATAACTCTTCTGCCTGGACTAAGCTGTGCGAAGTCGATCCTGAATAATCTTGACCTTATCCAAGGCATCCTGTACTAAGTCTGTGCCCAACAACCGAGCCTCTCCCGGCTCAAACCACCCAACTGGCGACCGACACCGCCTACCATATAATGCCTCATAGGGATCCATCTGAATGCTCGACTGGTAGCTGTTGTTGTAGGCGAACTCTGCAAGGGGAAAGAACTAATCCCACGATCCTCCAAAGTCTATAACACAAGCGCGGAGCATATCCTCCAAGATCTAAATAGTACGCTCGGACTGCCCGTCCGTCTGAGGATGGAATGTTGTGCTCAACTCAACCCGCGTACCCAACTCAGGCTGTACTGCCCTCCAAAAGTGTGAGGTAAACTGCGTACCTCGATCAGAAATGATAGACACGGGCACACCGTGAAGACGGATGATCTCACGAATACAAATCTCTGCTAACCGCTCCGAGGAATAGGTAAATGCCACAGGAATGAAGTGCGATGACTTAGTCAGTCTATCCACAATAACCCATATGGCGTCGAATTTCCTCTGAGTCCGTGGGAGTCCAAAAATAAAGTCCATGGTGATACCTTCCCATTTCCACTCAGGAATCTCCATCTGCTGAAGCAAACCATCGGGTCTTTGATGCTCATATTTTACCTGCTGACAATTTAGGTACTGAGCTACGTAAGCAACTATATCTTTCTTCATAATCCACCACCAATAATGCTGCCGCAAGTCCTGGTACATCTTGGCAGCACCCGGGTGAATAGAATACCGAGAATTGTGAGCCTCCTCAAGGATCAACTCAAGAAGACCATCCACATTAGGTACACAAATACGACCATGCATCCTCAAAACTACGTCATATCCAACAGTAACCTTCTTAGCACCACCGTGCCGCACTGTGTCTCTAAGGACAAGTAAATGAGGATCGTCATCTTGCCGATCTCTGATGCACTCAAACAAAGAAGACCGGGCAACTGTACAAGCTAGGACACGGCTGGGATCAGAAACATCCAACCTTACGAACTGGTTGGCCAAGGCCTGAACATCAAATGCAAGCGGTCTCTCACCAATTGGAATATATGCAAGGCTACCCATACTGACTGACTTTCTACTCAAAGCATCGGCCACCATATTGGCCTTCCCGGGATGATACAATATGGTGATATCATAGTCTTTCAATAGCTCCAGCCACATCCTTTGCCTCAAATTGAGTTCCTTCTATTTGAATTGAGTTCCTTCTACTTGAACAAATACTGCAAGCTCCGATGATCAACGAATACCTCACATGGAATGCCGTAAAGATAGTGCCTCCAAATCTTCAGCGCGTGAACAATGGCTGCCAGCTCTAGATCATGAATAGGGTAATTCTTCTCGTGAACCTTCAGCTGCCGTGAAGCATATGCAATAACCTTGCCACCCTGCATCAATACCGCACCCAGACCAATACGAGATGCGTCACAATATACTGTATAAGATACTGAATCTATGGGTAACACCAATACCGGTGCCATGGTCAAAACAGTCTTGAGCTTCTGAAAGCTCGCTTCACACTCATCTGACCACCTGAACGGGGCACCCTTCTGGGTCAATCTGGTCAACGGGGCTGCTATGGATAAAAACCCCTCCACAAATGGACGGTAATAGCCCGCCAAACCCAGGAAACTACGGATCTCTATAGTTGATGTGGGTCTAGGCCAGTTCTAGACTGCCTCAATCTTCTTGGAATCCACCTGAATACCCTTTGCTGATACAACGTGACACAAGAAAGTAACTGAACTCAACCAAAACTCGCATGTAGAGAACTTAGCATATAACTGGCTATCTTTCAGAGTCTGAAGAACGATCCGAAGGTGCTGCTCATGCTCCTCTTGACTGTGGGAGTAGATCAAGATATCATCAATAAACACAACCACAAAAGAATGCAAGTGGGGTTTGAACACCCGGTTCATCAAATCCATGAATGATGCTGGGGCGTTTGTCATCCCAAATGACATCACAAGAAACTCATAATGCCCATACCGAGTTTGAAAAGCTGTCTTAGGAACATCGGATGCCCTAATCCTCAACTTATGGTAGCCAGATCTCAAATCAATCTCTGGAAACACCTTGCCACCCTGAAGATGATCAAATAAATCATCAATCCTTGGCAATGGATATTTGTTCTTGGTGGTGACTTTGTTCAACTGCCGATAATCTATACACATCCTTATCGATCCATCTTTCTTCTTCACAAACAACATCGGTGCACCCCATGGCAAGACACTAGGTCTAATGAAGCCATTATCAAGCAAATCTTGCAACTACTCCTTCAATTCTTTCAACTCTGACGGGGCCATGCGATATGGTAGAATGGAAATAAGCTGAGTGCCTGGAGGCGAATCAATGCAGAAATCAATATCCCTGTCGGGTGGCATCCCCGACAGGTCTGCAGGAAACATATCTGGAAACTCACGAACAACTGGTACCGAATCTATGGAGGGAACCTTCGCACTAGAATCGCGGACATAAGCCAAATAAGATAGACACCCTTTCTCGACCATATGCCAAGCCTTCACATAAGAGATAACCCTGCTAGCAGAATGGCCAAGATTCCTTCTCCACTCTAATCGAGGCAACCCCTGCAAGGCTAAGGTCACCATCTTGGCATGACAATCTAATATAGCATGATAAGGTGACAACCAATCCATACCCAGTTTGACATCAAAATCAACCATGTCGAGAAGTAGAAGATATACACGAGTCTCAAGACTCCCAATGGCGACCACACACGAATGATAAACACGATCTACAATAATAGCATCTCCCACTGGTGTGGATACATACACAGGAGCACTCAAATAATCACGGGGCACAACCAAATAGAAAGCAAAATAGGATGACACATAGAAGTAAGTAGATCTCGGATCAAATAGAACTGAAGCATCTTTACTGCAAACTGAAACGGTACCTATGATAACAACGTCAGATGACTCAGCCTCAGGCCTAGCTAGGAAAGCATAACACCTGGGATATGGCCCACCCTGAACTACGTCCTTGGGATGGCCTCTAGCTGGATGGTCTCCACCTCTAACGGCCTGACCTCGACCTCTAACAGTCTGGCCTCTACCTCTGGCTGCCCGACCCCTGCCTCTGGCTAGCTGAGTAGGTGGTGCAGCAACTAGTGCCGGAACCATGGCACGAGAACTCTGCTGTAGTGAGTTGCCCGTTGCCCGAGGGCAAAATCTAGCAATATGCCTCGGATCACCACAAATATAACATAACCTCGGCTGCTATGACTGCTGACCCTGAAACTAACCCTGTCGACCTGAACAACCACCCTGATAACTCTGTAGTGTAGGTGCACTAATAGGAGTTGGTGGTGCACTGTAGGCTAGCTGGTCGGAATAATGCATATGAGGGCCACGACCGCCTGAGGCATCGTGGGATGCCTGGACGCTGAATGAAACGGCCTGGGAGGATGGACTCTAACAAAAGTACTCTTGCCTGTAGATGAGGCACCGTTGAACTCACCGGAATGACGAGGCCTCTTGTCAGACCCCTAACCTCCCAGAGTAAGAACCATTTCAACTCGTCTGGTGACATTAGCAGCCGCCTGAAAAGAAATCTCACTCTTAGTCTCCTTAGACATCTGCAATCTGGTAGGCTGGGCAAGTCCATCAATAAACCTCCTCACCCTCTCTCTCTCGGTGGGAAGCAGAAGAATGGCATGACGGGCCAAATCCACAAAACGGGTCTCATACTGAGTAACAATCATACTGCCTTGCTGTAGACGCTCAAACTGATGGCGACGTTCCCCTCTCAATGTGATAGGTAGAAATTTCTCTATAAAGAGCTGAGAGAACTGGTTCCAAGTAAGAGCAGGCGACCCAGCTGGTCTGCTTAACAAGTAATCTCTCCACCATTTCTTGGCGTAACCAGTCATCTGAAATGCAACAAAATCGACCCCATTGGTCTCCACTATACCCATGTTTTGTAGAACCTCGTGACAACTATCAAGATACTCCTGGGGGTCCTCTGAAGGAGCACCATTGAAGTGAACAAGAAAGAGCTTGGTAAACCTGTCCAATCTCCAAAAATCCTCAGAAGACATAGCTGGCCCATCTCCGACCTGTGCCGCAATAACCGGCTGAACTAATCTGACTGGCTGAGCTACTGGAGCCTGATACTGGGGAGCTATCTGCTCCCGAGCGGGAGTGGTGGGAGTCTGTGCTTCTCCTCCAGCCTGAGAGATTGCTGGTGCCATGGGAAATGCACTAGTCCGGGCCATACTCTCCATAAGGCCCACAAAACGGATCAAAGCGTCCTGAAGTACTGGGTAGCAATAAACCCCTCCAGAACCTGAGATGGTCCGGCAGGAATAATCTGGGCTAGAACCTCCTCGTCAAGCTCTATCTGAGGCTCCACTGCTGGGGCTGTTGCTCGGGCCCTAGGCTGAGCCCTGCCCTTGCCTCGGCCTCTGGCACGGCCTCGGCCTCGACCTCTACCCCGCGTAAAAGCTGTCACTGGAAGCTCTGGCTACTGCTCAGCTGAGGAAGCGGTACGCGTTCTCGCCATCTGAGAGAGAATAAGAGTAGAAGAGTTCAATCAGCATTGAGAAAGCAAAATCGCACGACAGAGAAAAAAAATAAGTGAAACTTGTTCCTGAATTCATAGCCTCTGAAAGATAAGCACAGATGTCTCCGTACCAATCCTCCAGACTCTACTAAGTTTGCTCGTGAATCTTGATACCTAGGCAACCTAATGCTCTGATTCCAACTGTCACGACCCGAAGTTTTCTACCAACGGGACCGTGATGGCGCCTAACATTTCACTTGCCAAGAAAGCCAACATTAGAGAATCATTAAACCAATTTCTTATTTCCATTCAGTAAATAACTAAGATGAAATATAATAAGTGCGGAATATCATAAAACAGTATTAATTACTACCACCCTGATCTGGAGTGACAATTCACGAGCATTCTAGAATTTGCTACAAGTAATAGTCAGAAAGAAATACAACTGTCTGAATGAAAGAAACAGTAGAACAGAAAAGATAGACGTGGACTTCAAGGTCTGTGAACGCCGACAGAACTACCTTGATTTTTCGGACAGCGAACCAATAGTAATATCTCGACTAACCCAAGCCGGTATCAAAATCTGCACAGAAAGTGCAAAGTGCAGCATCAGTACAACCGACCCCATGCACTGGTAAGTATCGAGCCTAACCTCGACGAAGTAGTGACGAGGCTAAGGCAAGGAACCTACAAATCATCATGTACAATTTAACAGTGTATATGCCAATAATAGAAATGAAGAACTAAACAGGAAATGTCGGGAGGGGAACATACTGAGGGGAATACAAGATAAAGAACTACAACAGAATGATCACGGAGTAGTCAATATACCATGAATTAAAAGGAATAGTGAATACAGTAAGGAAAAATACACGGCATCACCCTTCGTGCTTTTACTCTCAATCATACCATAATATTAATAGAAACGACACGATATCACCCTTCGTGCATTAACTCTCATATCATGGAACGACATCACCCTTCGTGCATTAACACTCACAATATGGCACGACATCATCCTTCCTGCATTAACACTCACAATATGGCACGACATCACCCTTCGTGCATTAACACGTAAAACCTTACTTCAACATTTGGTTCCATAATATCAATCTCAACTTTAAAATAAAAACTCAATTATCACCAGAAAATCCGTAAACATGATAAGAACGATAAATTGAACAACACTAGTATAACACGTAGCAATTTGGCATAGGAATGAGACAATATAAGAAAAAATAGAGAAACATGGAAAACAGGTAAATTGGCGGCGCATAAGTACTCGTCACCTCACATATACGCCGCTAATATGAATTTCACTTAGTAAGTAATCAAAGGTTCCTAATTCCCTCAAGTCAGGGTTAGACACAACACTTACCTCGCTCCGAAGGCCACTTAATTCTCAATCACAGCTTTTCCTTTGGAATTCACCTCCAAACCACTCGTATTTATTCAAAAATGACTCAATAATATCAAATATTGTGAAAGGAATCAAATATATTGCACAAATTAAATTTCCCAAATTTTCCTCCAAAAAGTCAAAAAATTGACCTCGGGCCCGTTTGGTCAAAACCCGAGGTTCGAACCAAAATCCATTTACCCATTCATCCCCGAACTCGAATATGTAATTGGTTTTGGAATCCGACCTCAAATTGAGGTCTAAATCCCCAAATTCCCGAAATCCCTAGTTTCTACCCTAACCCCTAATTCTACCATGAAAACTCTAGATTTTAGGTTGCAAATTCAAGAAATATAATGGGTAATTGAAAGAAAATGATTTAGAACCACTTACCAACAATTTGGGGAAGAAAATGACTCTTGAAAATCTCTCTACCCATTTGGTTCTTGAAAAATATTGAAGAAATGGCTTAAATCCGTGTTTGGAGCTTGTTTTAAGTCACTGGACATGCCTTCATCGCATTCGCGAAAGGCCGGTCGTGATCGCGATGCACAGTGGCCTAAGGCCTACGCGTTCGCGAGTCTTTCTACGTATTCGCGTAAGGCAGCTCCCCCCAAGCCTTCGCATTCGCGATTCAGTGGACGCGTTCGCGTAGAAGAACATGACCCCCCCCAGGTCCCTGAAACTATCGCATTCGCGATGGGTACCACCCCCAACGCTTCGCGTTCGCGAAGAAGAAATTTCCTCTACCCCCATTTTACCTTTCGCGTTCGCGACACTACCTACGCGAACGCGAAGAAGGGCACACCAGAACAGCAGTTGCAGCAAAAATCTCAGATTTTCTAAGTGCAAATCACCCCGTAGCCTATCCAAAAATCACCCGAGCCCTCGGGGCTTCAAACCAAACATGCACACAAGTCTAAAAATGTCACGACCCAAAATCCCACCACAAGCGTCGTGATGACACCTAGTCTCTAAGACTAGGTAAGCCGGTTACAATTACATTTCAAGCCATGTTTTATATATATATACCAAGAGCGACAATAATTAAAAATATAACAACCTCCCAAGACTGGTAGTACTGAGTCACGATCTCTAACTGAATACATGAAATGATCACGAGGACCGAATATTCAATACTGTTTGATTAAAAATTTACAGTACGATGAAATGAAAAGACTCCAAGGGACTGCGACGACCAAACAGCTCTACCTTGAATCCTTATGGTCCTGCTTTAACTCTGCTCAAGTCCGATACCTCCAATACCTGGCTCTGCACAAAAATGTACAGAAGTGTAGTATGAGTACACCACGGTCGGTACCCAGTAAGTATCAAAACTAACCTCAGTAGAGTAGAGACGAGGTACAGTCAAGACACTCACTAGTCTAATAACACGTGCAATATAGTATAGAAAATAATACTGGAAAATAACTAGCAATGATAACAAGAACATCATAATTATTGCTCAGACGAATAATAAATACAAATACACCCAATTAAATCAAATTCTTCAAATAAATGTCTTTCACATATAATTCTACCAAATAACTCTCTTTCAAATATAATTTTCCTCAAATAAATATCTTTCAAATACAATTCTTTCATATAATACTTTCTAAATAAAAATTCTTCCATATATATATTTTGAATATAATGCTTCAATTAATAAGTCACCATATGATACCTCATCACATAATCATAAAAATACGGGTCTCAACCCATTTTCATATTTTTCATAAACACGGGTCTCATCCCATTTTTCATATCTCCACGGCACTTCGTGCCCATAATTAAATCATCATATTTCTCCGGCACCTCGTGCCCTCATTTCATATCTCAACTGCACGGACAA
Source organism: Nicotiana otophora (assembly GCA_000715115.1). NCBI lineage: Eukaryota > Viridiplantae > Streptophyta > Magnoliopsida > Solanales > Solanaceae > Nicotiana > Nicotiana otophora. Next base: position 149,572 of record AWOL01S0003968.1, on the reverse strand, counting down.
CTCACGTGCCAATATCCTCAATGTATAGAAGATCCACATGATCAAGTTATTTTTCAATAAAGTAAGGTTATAATCTTTAAATCAAGTAAGAAATCAATAAATAAATGAATTTATTTTAGGATTATTTGGGTGGAGAAAATAAAATTTCAATTAAAATAAAACATCAGATAACTTACTGATTTGGATATAAAATTTATTAAATTAAAATATACTAGAATTTTTCTTTTATTTAAAACAACTTAATCATCAAAAACAAGTACAACCCAAAAATACAAATCCTCAAAGTCTCGTACAAAAAAGTCGAGGCCAATACAATACATCAAGAAATATAAAACACTTAATATTAAGTGAAATAACACATCACAGAAAACACAAAAATTTACAAATTTCGGAAAAATAAAATAATCAAAGGCAAGTGCAGCCATAGAGAAATATCAACAAAAGGGCACTCCTGAGGTACCGCCTCGTAGTCTCAAATCATAAATAAATTCACAATATCTCATTTTCTTATATCACCGCGGGAGCCTTCGCATTTAATTTTAAAGAAATTATTTTTTTCTCCCAAAATAGCATCCTACGTTTTTAGCCACCCTTATCACACCGAATGACTTCTAGTAGTTTCCCTACTAGCCACGCGTTTCAAGCCACCCTTATCTCACCGCATGCATTTCAACACCCTGACCTTATATTACTGCATGACTTCTAGTAGTTCTCCTACTAGCCACGCGTTTCAAGCCACCCTTATCTCACCGCATGCATTTCAACACCCTGACCTTATATTACTGCATGACTTCTAGTAGTTCTCCTACTAGCCACGCGTTTCAAGCCACCCTTATCTCACCGCATGCATTTCAACACCCTGACCTTATATTACTGCATGACTTCTAGTAGTTCTCCTACTAGCCACGCGTTTCAAGCCACCCTTATCTCACCGCATGCATTTCAACACCCTGACCTTATATTACTGCATGACTTCTAGTAGTTCTCCTACTAGCCACGCGTTTCAAGCCACCCTTATCTCACCGCATGCATTTCAACACCCTGACCTTATATTACTGCATGACTTCTAGTAGTTCTCCTACTAGCCACGCGTTTCAAGCTACCCTTATCTCACCACATGCGTATCAATATCATAATATTTCACAAATCGCACCTCAAGTGCCCAAATATCACAGCATAATACAACTTGCACCTCAAGTGCCCAAATCTTACAACATATCACAAATTGCACATCAAGTGCTCAAATATTACAACATATCATAAATTGCACATCAAGTGCTCAAATCTTACAACATATCACAAATTGTACATCAAGTGCTCAAATCTTACAACATATCACAAATTGCACAGCAAGTGCTCAAATATTACAACATATCATAAATTGCACATCAAGTGCTCAAATATTACAACATATCACAAATTGTACATCAAGTACTCAAATATTACAACTTTCCACAGAAATCAACAATACATTATTTTTTCACAATAAGGAACCCACGACTCGATCATAATGTGTACAATATCTTAACAAAATATTCGGGAGTGAACAACTCAACCGAATAATATTTCACAATTTGGCACTTTGCCTCAATATGATTCACGACCTTTTTAATTCAATACCAAATTTTCAACAACGTGAATTGAAAAGTAATTCATCAAGGAACAACACCTCTTTTAAATCACAACTTCAAGAAATAAATAGATTTATTCATCTTATTAACTAAATTTCCATTTAAATTATCTATAGGTAAAATCAATAATGAAAGTGTTTTTCATAAAAATGAAAACTCAAACAAACACAGAGTTCCCGTAAAAGTCAAGTGACAATCACACCAAATTATCATATAAAAATAACCTCGTCAAACAAGGAATGAGGCATGACAAATAAGGGATTTAATAAGTTACAACAATTTTCCAATTTAATAATTAAGGGCGTCTACGAATTTTAACCGATATAATATGCACATATAAACCAAGTACGTACTCGTCACCTCGCGTACATGGTTTCAATTATACAATTTTCACATAAGACTCAATGCCTAAGGGGTAATTTTCCCCACTCAAGGTTAGGCAAGATACTTACCTTTTTGAAGTTATGCCGATATTTCAAAATAGCTGTCTTGCTTGAATAAATCCTCCGAACAGCTCAAATCTATTCAAATTAATTCAATTTAGTCAATACTAATTATAGGAATTAATTCCATATAAAAATATTAATTTTCCAACAAAATTTGAAATTTAACTCAAAAATCGCCTGTGGAACCCACATCTCGGAATCCGCCGAAACTCACAAAATCCGACAACCCATTCAATTACGAGTCCACCCATACCAATTTAATCAAATTCTGATAACAACTCGACCTCTAAAACTTAAATTTTTATTTTTGAAAGATTTTGCAAAACTCTTGATTTTTCTTCCATAAATTCATGGACTCATGATGTAAATGACTATGGAATCATGAAATATAATCAATATAAGATAAGGAACACTTACCTCAATATTTTTTCATGAAAATCGCCCAAAAATCGCTCAAGAATCGTGCTCCAAAAATCCAAAATGAAATGAAGGAAATGACCATTTTTGGTCCTTAAGTTTCTGCCCACCCGTCACTAAAAGTCCATTTTCCGTCACTAAAAGTCCAGAACTTGCTTGTACCAGTCTTTATTCAATCGCTCATAACTTTATGTACAAATGTCTAAATGATGAATAGTTTAGCTTTTTGGAAACTAGAGTCACAAGACTACAACTTTTATGTTTTGATAATTTTCTGATTCCTTATGAATTGTGAGATATAAGATTCGAAAGTCGGCTCCACACATCAAATATTTCTGGCGAAACTGTCCTACCAGCCTTTATTCAATCCATCATAACGTTCTGTACAAATATCCAAATGATGTGTAGTTTAACATTATGGAAACTAGAATCAAAGTTCTACAACTTGCATATTTGAAAATTTTCATATTCCTTATATAGTTCGAGATATAAGCTTCCAAATTCCTCTCCATACATCAGAAATTTCTGGCAAAACTGCCCTACTAGCCTTCATTCAATCCATCATAACTTTCTGTACAAATGTCCAAATGAGTGTGGTTTAACATTCTCGAAACTAGAATCAAAGTGCTACAACTTTTATGTTTTGAAACTTTTCTTATTCTTTATATATTTCAAGATATAAGCTTCCAAATACGGCTCTGCAATTGTACCAGTTGGTGTCCAAAAACAGCTTCTGCAACAGAAATATTCCAGCAGCTCCTTTTTGTCCGAATCCATTCCATTAACATTCCGAAATCCACCTGAGGCCCTCGGGACCTTAACCAATTATACCAACATGTCCCAAAATACAATACGGACTTAGTCGATGCTTAAAACCACATCAAACAACATCAAAACGACGAATCGCACCTCAAATCAAAATCTATGAACTTTGAACTTTTAAATTTTATATCTTGTGCCGAAACACATCAAATCAATTCGGAATGACTTCAAATTTTGCACACAAGTCATAAATGACATAACGGACCTATTCAAATTTCCGGAATCGGATTCCAACCTCGATATAAAAAAGTCAACCCCCCGGTCAAACTTCCCAAAAATTCAACTTTCGGCATTTCAAGCCTAATTCCACTACGGACCTCCAAATAATTTTCCGGACACGCTATTGACATCACCCTCCGCTCTGGGTACTGGGTTGCTCTGATGGTAAGCACCCTCCGCTTCCAACCAAGAGGTTGTGAGTTCGAGTCACCCCAAGAGCAAGGTGGGGAGTTCTTGGAGGGAAGGATGCCGAGGGTCATTTTGGAAATAGCCTCTCTACCCCAAGGTAGGGGTAAGGTCTGCGTACACACTACCCTCCCCAGACCCCACTAGTGGGATTATACTGGATTGTTGTTGTTGTTGTTGCTATTGACATCATCAAAATCCGGAGTCGTTTGCTCAAAAATCAACTCTCCTGTCAACTCTTTCCATTTAAGCTTCTAATTAAGGATTGTTTATTTTAATAATTCTGAATCTTCCAAAAAATCAAACTCGACCACACCCGCGGGTCATAATACTTATTTCGAAGTTGGTCGAGACCTTAAGTCGCTGAACGAGGCATTAATTCTTAAAACGACAAATTGGGTCGTTACAAAAAAATCATACGGACCTGCTCGCGCGATCAAGTCGCCAAAATAACACCTAGAACTCCGAATTTAGCACAAATCGAATGAATTTCTCAAGAACACTTTAAAATTACTATTTTCTCAACCGAAGGTCCGAATTACGTCAAATCAACTCCATTTCTCACCAAATTTCTCAGACAGGTCTTAAATATCATAATGCACCTGTACCAGGTTTCAGAACTAAAATACGGACCCGGTACTAACAATGCCAAACATCAATCAATTCTTAAAAATAATAAATTTTCAGACTTTTTATTTTCATCAAAAATTCATAATTTGAGCTAGGCTCCTCCGAATTCGATTACGGGCATACGCCCAGGTCCCATAATTCGATACGGACCCACCGGAACTGTCAAAATACGGATCCGGGCCTGTTTACCAAAAATGTTGACCGAAGTCAACTAAAATCAACTTTTAAGGAAAAAATTCTTATTTTCATTAGTTTTCAACATAAAAGCTTTTCGAAAATCTGCCCGGACTGCACACGCAAATCGAGAAGGATAAAAATGACATTTTTAAGCTTAAGAGCGCAGATTCGAATTCTAAAATATAAAATGACCTTTTGGGTCATCACATAAAATTATAAATAAAAAACAAAATTGAAAAAAATAAAACATTGCAAATTCAAATTTGGGAGTAGTTTCAAGTTGGTGTTTTAAGACAAAATAAATTACCTTTCTAACTAAAATATCTTTTAGATTTTAAATTTTGAATTAGTTGGTTACTCTATTTGAATTAATAAATATAAATATATTATAATTAGCTACAATAAAAATTGAAAAACATTATCCATCCAAATTGGGGAGTAGTTTCAAGTTGGAGTTTTAAAAAGATATTAAAATAAAAAAACAAAATGAAAAAGTTAAATTAGCTATAATAAAAAACGGAAATATATAAATAAAAGCAATACCCATTCAAATTGGGGAGTAGTTTCAAGTTGGAGTTTTAAAATTATTTTAAAATAAAAAAACGAAAATAAAAAAATTTAAAAAACTTTCAATTCAAATGAAAAATACAAAAAGTCAAGTGGCATTGTTAAGACAAAATATTTTTCAAGTGGCATTCAAACTGGGGAGTAGTTTCAAGTTGGAGTTTTAAAATTATTTTAAAATTTAAAAAACAAAAAAATAAGAAACAATTAAATTAGCTACTGTAAAAAAACAAAAATACTAAAAAATAAAAACAAAAAACTACCTATTCAAGTTGGGGAATAGTTTTGGTTACTCCCATTCTAACTAAAAAACCTTTGAATTTTAAAATTTGAATTTATTGGTTACTCTATTTAAATTAATAAATAAAGATATCTTATAATTAGCTATAATAAAAAATAAAAAAAAAACTACCCATTCAAATTGTGGATTAGTTTCAAATTGGAGTTTTACAAATATTTTAAAATAAAAATAAAAAACAAAATAAAAAGAGAAGAAAATTAGCTATAATAAAAAAATAAAAATATATATAATAAAAAAAGGAAAAGAAAACTACCTATCAAGTTGGGGAGTAGTTTCAAGTTGAACTTTTACAAATATATAATATGTATAATATCCTAATAGTATCTTTATAGTTTTGTATTTATCATTTAAATTGAAAGTTTCTTTATTTTTTTATTTTGTTTTATTATTTTAAAATAATTGTAAAACTCAAACTTTAACTGCTCCACAATTTGAATGGATAATGTTTATTATATATTTTTCATTTTTTATTATAGCTAATTTTCAAAATTATAATTTAGTAAAAGAATATTACATTATTTTAATTTTTAATAAAGTACAAAATTTGAAAACTAATCAAATAAGTATTACAGTAGAAAGAAATGTACGAAAAGAGGGAGATAGAGATAATTTTATGATATTTATATTTTAAATTAGTTAAAAAATAAAAGATAAATAAATAACACTCAAGAAAATTATCAATAGTACTAAGTGCTTGCTAATTCAATAATAAAAATAGAAAGGATCAAACAATTTATTTGATTACTATATGATGTGTATCCTTCAATTTTGTATAGATTGTGCTATATTTTGCCACACTATATTAAATAATAAAATACAATTAATATTTATTAAATTAATATGATACATTAGATCATAATTTTATAAAATTAATATTCTCTCAAATTATTCGCGTATCGCGCGGGTTCTTATACTAGTACATTAGAAAGTATACTCCTAGTCCATTGGATAAGAAATGCATTGAAAAAGAATATCATAGTTAAAGCATTTTTTAAGAATACTATTTGTGTCCGGGCCAACTTGCGAGTATCTTGACTAATCTGTCAGTGTTATAAATCAACCCTAACCAATAAAGATATCAACACACAAATAACTATTTGGCCGAGAAGAGCTATTGGGCTTAGAACAAGCAATAGGGTCAGGCTAATTTGGGATCCGGGTTGATCAATAAGCCCAACAACAATTCTATCAAAAAGAGTAGTGGTCGGTGATTTTGGGATTATGCGTATTGTTGCCCTCTCGTCTCCGTTCTTCTAGCTTCTTCCTCTTCCCCTGGACTATCTCTTTTTGTTCTCCCCCGGCTCTCTCTATCCTTCTTCTCTGAATCTCTTTCTTAGTTATAGTTTTTGTTATTGTAAGGATTGACTCTTTGAGTTTATGAATTAAACCGATCATTTCCCTTGTTTGCTTTGTATTGTGAATTCGGGTTCATAACAGTCAGATACCTATTATTTCTCACTAGCACAAGTATTAGATAATTCTAGGACCACCACCAATATTTAGGCAGATGAAAAGAATCGTTAGTAAAGCATTTTTATTCTCTGAATTATTAACTACTATACTTACACGTTGAGATTTTGAAGTTTGAAGTTTACTTATCTCCCTTCTATTGGTTCATTGTACATTTTTATTTTCTAACTCTATCTGTTATATATAGTCTTTTTAATTAATCAATTACTCCCTCTGTTTATTTTTAGTTGTTCACTTATGATTTTGCACTTTTTTTAAATAAATGAAGTATGTATTTTATAATTTTACCCATAATAATAATAGCATTTCTAAAAGTCTTGGAAAATGATTTAGGCAATAAGTAGTTAATTATAAGGGTAAAACAAGAAAAAAAGATTGTTTTTGTCTTAATTTAGTATAGTGGATAAGTAAAAGTGAAAATATATTTTTAATATAATGGACAACTAAAAATGAACGGATGAAGTAAATACTATAGAACTAACTAGCAAAAAGGAGAATTAATAGATTTAGCGCTAATCCACAGGTGGAACAAGAAGTTCAAGCAGTCAAGCAAACCATATAAAGTAGCTAAAACCTCAAAATCTGTGTAAGAGAAACCCCTAACCAGGCCTAGCTAATACTTTGTGCCTTTGTGGGATTTAAGAAAAGGGCAAGAACAAGGTGAAGACTGGGATTTACATGGAAAGAATCAGTACAATTTCATTTTTATTAGTTATTAGTTATTAGTTATTAGTTATTTAGGTTATAAAAGTATTTTTGCTTATGTTTTATTGTTCTAGATCTCAATTTTTTTATTTGAATATGCTTCTAATTTTTTTTTATCTAGTTAATGTTAGTTTTTCCTTAAAGGACCAAACATTTTCAATTTGGTAATCGTGTATTTATTTATGCATAAAACAAATCTTGTAAAGTAAATCGAATTAATTCCAAATGGATCGAACACAACCAATTTAATTAAAAACACATCGAACCGACCAAATGTACACCCTAATTCAACCTACTTGACTACTGATAAGTTTACATTAAATACATGGTACCCGTACCCATCAAATCCTGAATCCGCCTTTGGATACAGTTGTCTACAAAAATATTCCATGATCAACCACTCGAGCAGAGTATGAATCAGTTGTAAGAACCCAAACAATCGCATATACAATGAAAACAGTTGTACAAATTTCAACACAACAACTACATAAGTCAGGGGGACGGATGTTGCCAATGACAATGAGTTCATCTGAACTCAGAACTTTTGACACGAACAATACATTAGTTTAGTGCAAATTAAAGTTGAACCCACTTAGTCTAGATACTGAATTCGCTTCTGACACTGAAAAATACTCAAAGGAAATTGTTTGAAGAAGTTTTTACAGCAATGGCTAAAACATTAAACTAAGCAAGAGGATGAAGATAAAGGATTTCAAGAGGCTAAATGCATGATGAACTATTATGGCAATCTCCAACAATTAGAAAAATGATCAAAGCAAAAAAGGTTCAACTATATAAAGAAGAAGAATTGAGGAGAAATATATGGATACTAAACTGCTGCAGATCCAAAAGGATGTCCAATTCAGGGGCGGATCTAGGTAGAAGAGAGAGGTGGTATGCCACCCGATCACTCCGGTAAAATTTTATGTAAGTATTGGTATTTCACGGAAAAATATTATATAGTAAAACAGTGGCACCCTAGGTCACACAGTGCATAGGTGTCATGGCCGAAGTGTCCCTTGCCAAGTTCAAGGCCTAGGATCGACCCTCAATTTATTCATAATTCAAAGCCATTTTTACTTTTTTCATGTTCCCTTTTTCCAGATTGTTTTCTTTTCTTCTCTTTTTTTTTTAAATTTCTTTTATCTTCATTTTTGTATTTTATATCTCTATAAAATTCTATTTTTATTAGTTATTTAGATTATAAAAGTATTTTTGCTTATGATTTATTGTTCTAGATCTCAATTTTTTTTATTTGAATATGCTTCTAATTTTTTTTTATCTAGTTAATGTTATTTTTTCCTTGAAAGGACCAAACATTTTCAGTTTGGTTATCATGTATTTATTTATGCATCAAATAAACCTTGTAAAGCAAATTGAATTAATTCAAAATGGATCGAACCCAACCGATTTAATTTAAAACACAACGAACCGACCAAATGTGCACCCTAATTCAACCTCCTTAACTACTGATAAATTTATATTAAATACAATGGCACCCGTACTCATCAGATCCTGATCCGCCTCTGATGTCTATCACTTTCTAAAGCTACAGTCGTGCCATCAATGTATTTATTTTTTGTATCTGGCCCTTCTCCTTCAAATGCAGGTTAAACCACGTCAAGATCACATATGAGTGCATTGCCATCATCAATCGATATGTTATTAAGTTTCAAGTCGCAAAATACTAGGAAGCCGATGTGTGCTATATGTAAGAAGTATGCAATTTCCCTTGACAACTTCAATGTTGTTGGCCAATCCAATCCTTCAATATTTGATAATCGGTCCCTAATTCTTCATTATCAGGAAATCAAGAAACCTCGTTGAACTATTGTATTTAAACCCGGCCTACAACGTCTATCATGCCTTATTACCCGGATAAATGACTAAAGCAGCTGAAATTGCGTTGTGATAACCATGTGATTTTCAAGGCATACTTGCCCGGAGGCTACCCTAATGCGTTCACATCATCACATTGGTATGAAAGGACCAAATTGTTACTTACAGTAACAATCGTTGTTTCTCTCATGCAATTAGAAAGAAATTAGGATCTTGTATCATCTCTTTAATAATTGTGGATTGAGCATCCATTCTGCCAAAATAGGCATGTAAATTCAGTTGACTCTTAAAAACATAGGACCCAAGCATTTTTATATAACAATTCCTGCTCCAAAAAGCTTCGCATCAAGATAGGAACGGATATGTATTTCCTTTGCATAATACTTGGCTAACAAATTTTGACATTTATGTTTAATATTTACGCTAGATAAGTTTTTATAAAATTATATGTATAAGTATATTTTAATATTATATATTTTATGAACTAAACAGTAGGTGTAACAATTATGCTTAACAATTATGTATAAGTTTTTATAACAATGTTTAAGATCAGAGGACCCCAAAACATTATGTTTCTCAAAAAAAATAAATTCATTTGAAAGATGGATCTTGAGCCAAAGATGAATAACTTAACCTAAAAAATAATAATCTTCATTCTTGTGTAAGAATAAATCTAAATTAGAAAGTTTCAACCCTAAAAGTCTTGCTAACAATCGCCGTTAACTTGGTATGGACTCCTAACTTTTAAAGAAAGCTAATGTGATTTTAGTTAATACTCAAAATGTTGAAAATTTATATGGTTAGTTGTAAAGATCTTTCTCAAGTCATGACATTATTTAAAATTAATCGTGACAACCCAGAAAAATAATGATGGGAAATATATTTGGGAGTTTCAGGCTCGTGGATCAGGGGCGGAGGTACCATATACTCACCGGGTTCAATTGAACCCATAACTTTCGACGCTAAGTAAAAATTTATATGTAAAAATTCATTAAAATTACAAAAATAGTAGAGATGAACTCATAACTTTAAAAATATAATGGGTTCAATGCTAAAAATTTCAAAAGTTGAACCCATAGAGTTTAAATCCTGGATCCGCTTCTGTCGTGGATTATTCTCTTTTGCTAAAGATTAGTATCAAAATGATTTTCAAAGCTAACCAAATCAATCTAATTAAGCTCAACTAGCAGACAATTAAACCTTTAGGAACAAGTTATGGTGAAAAAACCTAATTAGATTTTGCACTCCTAGAAATAAGAAGAAGAACAGGTAGTAACCAAATATTGAATCCATAATAAGAGGATTACTAAGAGAACTAATCTTAAGGAAATAACGGTGTAAATTTCTCTAATCAATTTCCCAAATTTCGGGTTATATTTTTGGACAAAATTAGACTTCTAAAAGAAAATATTTTGGATAAAAAGGTAGACCATGAAACTTTATTGTTATTAAGATTTAAGTTTTTTGGGTTAATAGTTACACGAAAGATATATCCTTGTGTAACTACTAACCTAGTAGGACAAAATGATTTGTGTGAGTTCGGTGACTAAGCGAGGGTTTGCCAGAATCCACATATTTCAAATTCTGAATTTGTGTCTGACTTAAACTACTGAAAATAATATTAGGCACGACTATAAAATTTAAATGCAGAAAACTCGGATGTCTAAGCTCAATCTTCCAAGAAAAACACATAATAGATGATATAACATAACGAATTAAAATAGAATGATTATAATGGATGAGTGTTACAAGAGTGCTACTCAATAGACAAAGAGCCCGTTTGGATTGACTCATTTTAAGTAATTTTAAGCCAAAATCGCTTTTAAGCCATTTTGTAGTGTTTGGATAAATTTTAAAAATACTTTTAAGCACTTGTTTTATGCAGTACTGAGGAATTGGGATGGAGAACAATTCTTGAATAGAGTTGCGTGAATTAATTAAGCTAGAGAGTAGAAGAAGAATTGGAAATGATATTATTGATTGTAACGATATACAATGAATTAGAATGTCTCAAAACTAGCCAAATGTCTCAAAACTAGCCAACTAACAAATGCTTTTACTGATTCTCTAACTAACTCAGTTAGCCTCTCCTAACCGACTAAAGACCTCCAAGTAAAAGGCTATAATGCCCTCACTATACAATTTCTATGTAACAAGTTTCCCCTCTCACAAAATGTCCTTGTCCTCAAGGACGGAAGGAGGGAAATTGCGCGTGCAAAGAATGAGTATCCATCCATGTGTTATCTTCTACAGGACAGTTAAACCATTTTACCGAGACTTGAGTGACTGAATTTCCTTGCTTCGTGACCACCCTTTCTTCTAACACCACTTCAGGCTCCAGAACAATATGACCATGAGAGGAAAGGGAGACATGTAGGTCTGGGACAGCAACAACAGTGCCCGCATGTTTCTTCAGCTGTGACACATGTAAAGTGTGATGAATTTTAGCTTAAGGGGGGAAGATCCAACTGGTAAGTAATTGTTCCTATTTTCTTCAAAATTTTGAATGGGCCAAAATACTTGGGGCTAAGTTTATGGTAAGAGTGTCCCTTTAAAGAGATCTTCTTGTAAGGCTTGAGCTTTACAAAAACCAATTCACCAACATTAAAGCTTTTGGGAGTTCGTTTCTTGTCTGCATATGCCTTCATTCTACATTGAGCCAGATGTAGATGATGTTTTAATAGTCGTACAGTAGCATCTCTAGCTTGCAATCCCCCGTCCACCTGATCCACCATTGAACTGTGAGCTACATAAGGAAGGTGAGTTAGTGGAGTCTGACCATACAACACTTCATAAGGGGTCATTGTGATGGCAGTGTAGTAGTTTGTGTCATACCACAATTCCGTGAGAGGCAGCCAGTGTGCCCATTCTTTAGGTCTATCATTGCACATGCACCTTAGGTAGCCTTCCAAACATTTATTCACAATCTCCGTTTGTCCATCCGATTGAGGATGATAAGCAGTAGAGTGATATAATTGAACTCCTTGAACTTTAAATAGTGCTTGCCAAAACTTACTCAGAAAAATGGTACCTCTATCACTTACTATTGTTTGAGGTAATCCATGAAGTTTATAAACATTGTCCAAGAATACTTGAGCAACCGTGAATGCAGTGTATGGATGTGTCAACCCAATGAAGTGAGCATATTTGCTCAATCAATCCACCACCACCAGTATAACACTCTTGTTATGAGACTTGGGCAGTCCTTCAATAAAGTCTACGCTAATATCCTGCCGCACTTTTTCAGGAATGGGGAGAGGTTGTAGAAGCCCAGGGTAGCTGACATTCTCTCCTTTACATTTTTGACAGACTTAACAATTCCTAATATAGTTGTATACATCTAGAAGATTATGCAAGCATGACGCTGGGGAGAGGCAGTAAGAGTTCTCGGGCATGATATTATTGATAAATAAGTGTGAATGGACACTTAATACATCAGGAGCCAGTATGAGCGGTAAGTTAAGCCAAATGACATACCCCAAGAGAGATTATGTGGAATATAGATATGAGAATAGACCAACGAGTAGTTATTAGTTGATTCAGGAAGAGCCTAGTTATGGCTAGACAAGAGGATACAGACAAATCAGTAGATTGTGCAAGATAAACATAGTGAACCCTAACATAGTGAATTGATCTCGCAGATATGACGTCGTAATACTTGAGAAATATTCAGATAGGAGTTGGGGTAGTTAAATGTACCATATAAGTGTTATAGAAATAAAAGAGAGTGCTAGTGGGAAGACAGTCAAAAATTTCAGTTCAGAAGCAACTTTACGAGCACAGGGACGCGGAGGTAAGTAACTACGGATAATTATAGGCAAGCAAGAACATCAAAATTCCGTCAGGTATATGATGTAATAAGCTAGAAGTTTTACAAGAGTCAGAGGGCTCCCCTAAGTACTACAACGAAATAGTAGCTGAGGAAATAAGGAAGATGGCTTCAACCTAAGCATAGTAACTTGACGAATAAATGGTCTTGTAACAACAGTTTCACTACAATATTGTATACACTCCATAAGAAAGCGGCGCCTATCGTGGCTAATGAATTGAAAAATCAAAGGTGATATTTGAGATCATATGAGTTACAGAAAATTTCAGTATTCGTGGGCAATAAGATAAGCCAAGTATTCATGCAACAAGTGGCAGAACGACTAGGAAAAGTAATTGCTTACATTTAAAGATAACTGAGAAGGCACGAAAGGAAATCTATGGTGCTAGCAAGTTAAAGGAAGGTTGTGAGCATTATAAATAGATATGCGTAGCCCGCAAGACAAAGTATCATAGAGAGAAAAGGTTTTAGGTAGATAGGAGTAAGGATGATAAAAGGTGAGTGAGAAGGTGACAAAAATAGGTAAGTCCTCAGGATTAAACCCATCAAAATAAGAGAGTTGATGATTTCCGTAAGTTATAGAAAGCTCGGTACAGCCTTAATGAACTCAGAAGAGTCTAAGACTAGGAGAAATTAGAAGAGATGAAATGTTTCCATGGTAGTAGAATAAGGGTATAATGGTGATAGATAAGAGGATGGCGTTTAGGCCTTTGATTGAGTAATGATTTTAAGAAAAGGGATTTCATGAATTGCATGAGATTAGAATACCCCCATAAGATGAATCGCGTTGGGATGCTATGAAATACGATTATTGAAGTATAGTATCGTCCCTAGGTGGATCAGGCAAATCACTTCAAATGTTCCCCGATGCAACGTGAGCCCTAGTGACAATGTATTACATAATAGGTTTCAAGTTATCAATGGTAGATTATAGATCAACATTAAGGTAAATCAATGATGGATGGATAAAATTTACAAAGTATGAGATGAGATTAGGCCATTATTATTAAGATGAACAGTAATGAGGAAGCATTAAAGGACATAGATTTATACATATAGGATAAGCAACGAGAGAGTAACCTGGAGTTGGGTAGCAGACCTTAGTAATAATAAACCGAAGTAAGAGTTATGGTATAGTATAACCTACCTAGTTGTATAAAGCCATAAGCATAGATAATTGAGGCTATGAAATAATATATATCAATAGTCGTAAGTTCGATAAAGTACCGAGCGAAGAACTTCAGTACACCTATAGACTCCCAGAGGGACAACTTGTCATAGTTCTGTATATGTTCACAAAGTGAGACCTAGAGATTGGCTAAAAGATGGAGGAAAAAGGAGAGAAAAGTCACATAGGTGCAATACAAGGTCAGAGTCGTACAAGCTGCATGATAGAATGTAGCAACAGTTGCGAGGTTGGAAGAATTCTGATCATAAGTCGTGGTGTGAGAAAGAGTCCTAAAGGGGGGAAATGCCCTGGCCTTTAGATTTATTCACATAATAGTTGCCTAGATAGCAAGGACAATATTATAGTATTCATAAGAGCTATAGGTTATTATACTGATAAGCGCATCAGTCATAATTCGAGGACAAATGTTCCAAAGGGGGGAATGGTGTTACACCCCATGTTTTCGTATGTGAGAGTACGTCGTAAATCAATTAATGTAAGCTTAGAAGTGAGATCATATTTGAAAGTACATAAGGTAAGTTAATCATGTTAACTTGGAGTTTACAAATATTTAAGATCATGGATAACAAGTACCAATGGGGTTGAAAGGCTTAGAAGCTAAACAAATTGAAGAAAATAAGTTTCGTCGAATGTCGACAAGTTGGGAATGTTATAACATGTACTTTTGGGGTAATACTAGGGTACTTAACATGATAAGTAGGTTATGTTATTAGTTATTTTAGTTGTATGATAGTCGTGTATTATATTTTGAAGTCAAGCGAGTTGTGGAACAAAGGTTGGCAAAGGTCATCACAAGTTACATTCATAAATGTGCTAAACATTAGGTCAAATATAGCTGAGTTTTTCTCCCAATACGCTTGGAATTAAGGGATGATACACCTACAAAATTAAATATCAATGAGTCTAGTTTCTAACGTATTAAACATTTTGTCGATATGACATCCGAGTAGATAGATATTCATGTTTTTGTGACACCGTGCAAGTAGTTCCCAACGGAACCCACTTAGGTGGTGGACGACCCTTGAACATTTTAAAGGGGTTGGACGGCTCATTTTTGGTCATTTTCGACAAATTACAGTTCCAAAACTCTCTCAAAACTTCCCTAACAGTTCTACAAGGTTCCAAGTCGAATCCAAGGTGGTTTTACCTAAATCTAGCTTCAAAAGCTAGCCTAAGTGAAGAAGAGAGTCTCTATGGTGTTGTGATGTATTTAAGGGTGCTTGTAAGCTAAGGGAAGCTTTGGTTCGAGTTTTTCTGATTATTTAAGCTATGTATAACACTCTATTTCTTGGGCTTAAGCGTATCTATGTGTTGGTTAAGTTATTTGGATGAAGAATTACAAGATAAAACTTGAAGTTGTATAAGAAGTTGTTGTCTCTTATTGGACTATTTTGGAGTTGTGTATATGACTTCATATGGCTGGAAATCATGGGGAATATCTTGGTTATAATTTTCTTATTGCTTTTATGCTTTTCAATGTGTTGATGATGTTGTAAATAGGAGAAGAAGCAACCACACAATACCTAAGAGTTGTCCATGTTGTTGTTATATCTTGTTAGGTTGTTTAATATTACTTTTATGATGGATATAAGGTTGGAATGTCATGTCAATATATATGTTTATATTATGGACATGTTTATGGTGTTGTAAGTACATGGGAGATGGGAAAAAGAGTTGGGGTTTGGTTCCATTCCAAGCTTGCCGCTCGTCGTGTTAAATAGTACTTTGCTGGTGACATTTGTACACTTGTTGTTGTGTAGATTGATTGGTGTTGTTGGTATATTGGGTGTGTTGTGGTACTGAAGGTATATAGTTGAAGGTTGTATGTGTTCTTATTGTTTTGATGGACTTGGGGACAACGATAAAAATATGGGAAATGCTGTCCGTTTTAATATAAAATAAGTTTAACATTCGTTGTACGATAGTTGGATCATTCTTAGCTTAAGGCTAGTATTATTATCGTTGTTGTAGATTAATGTGCGACGAGACGAGTTCAACGTGGTCATTGGACAGTTTGTGATAAGGTATGTTAAGAATATCCCTTCTTTCCTTTTGGCATGATCCATATGATACAAACGAAATGAGCTAATGCCCAATTTTTACAAATGACTCTATTCTTAGAAGTAATAGGGGTACCTATGTTATTGATTCCCCATATGTACTACTATTATATCATCTGTTCATGGGTCGTCTCAGAAAATACATAAGTTGATAAAGTTTATTTCATGTTATTAACCGAAGGCATATCAATCTTATTACATTCCGAGAGATCTTATTCACTTACTTCCTTATGCATTGCATTCATTTATACATATACATTGACCCATCACCATATGGAGTTATATACATGTATATTATATGTATATGTGGTATGGGGAAAGGTTACGACGCTATATACACACCACCACCTGATCAGTTGGTATACGTTGATGATTTCGCCCACTAAGGTCGATATGATATGATGGGATACCCTCAGAGGCTTGAGGATGTTATGTACGCATATACCTATGCATGATATAACATTTACACGTACATAAATGACACTATAAAGGTTTCATGATTCACTGAGCTATTCAAACTTACAGGTTGAGTCCTTTACTCCATGTTTCCTTCATGTCTTTTATATACTACTTTTCATGCCTTACATACTCGATAATTTACTCATACTGACGTCCCTTTTGCCTAGGTATGATGTGTTTCATGCCCACAAGTCCCGATAGACAGGTTGATGGTCTTCCTAGTAGGCTATCAACTCAGCGAAAGGTGTTGGTGCACTACACTTGCTCCGAAGTTGCCTATTTGGTCAATATACTTTAGACATGTATTGATTGGTATGGTGGGGCCATGTTCCGACCTTTATAATGTTTATGTACTCTTAGAGGCTTGTAGATAGATTTCATATATATGGATGATTGTATGGCCTTGTCAGTCTATGTTTTGTACAAATGATCATTTCGGTCTTATATAACCGTATGTTACATGTATAAGTTTGTATTACATGTTTGGTTGTAATATGTCGAGTATTCTCTTATGTTTAATTGTGGTCCCATGATGGACTTTTCGGCTTATTTACCCATGATAATATGATAAGAATGATACGTTACGTTACTACTCGATCCCTTCGGTTTGGGTCGTGACACTTATTAACAATAACAATATGAGAAGAGAAAGGACTTACACTTGGTCTGATAACTCTAGACTCCAGCATCTCCTTAATCATCTTTTTAATCTCATCTTTCTGACTTGCAGGGTATCTATAGGGCCTCACATTGATGGGTGAGGCCCCCCTCCTTTAGCACAATTTTATGGTTATGATCTCTGTGGGGTGACAATGTACTGGGCACTTCTAAGTTACTCCTTAGGTCATCATCAAACTATGAACCTTATTACCGTCATCTACAGATACAGCGAATGGGGGAATGTTCATCAATTTACCCCTTAACATCTTGGCTATTGTTAAATTCATAAAATTGTGGGTCGTTCCTGAATCAATTAAGACGTATCATTTTGCCTTTGACTGCCCCTTTTACTCTCATTGTTGTGTAATCACTGGTACCATTTATTGCATGAACATATACTTGAGGTTTTAATTCCTCATAGTTCTGCTTTTCTCCTATCTCCTCTTTCCATATGACTTCTTCTACATCTTCATACATCTACAAGATAAACAATTGTTTCCTTCAATTGTATATATGGTTAGGAGTGTGTTTTTCATCACACCAATAGCAAAGCCCCTGAGCCCTTTTCGCTCCATCTCTGCTGCTGACAACCTCCTAGATCCTTGAACTGTAGGTTTGTTACCTGCATTGTTAGGACCATTATGCCCAACCATCCTGCTACTTCCACCATTCTGTCACATACTTGAACCTTTAGAGAAGGTACCCTAAGAATTACTGGGATTTAGGAGTAAAAATCTTGAACTCCTCACCAAGGCTTGAGTTTGTCCCTGATGTAGTTTCAGAGATTGCTCAACTAGTCCAGCTTGACTTTAAGCCTTCATAAGTGTTCTTGGACTCAACATACGTACTTGCACCTCTACCTCATGCTTCAAATTGGCCAAGAAAATGCTAATTGAATGTTCTTCTATCAATTCCACCTGATTCAATAGCTCATCAAAATTATCAAGGTATTCTTGAACACTTCTCGTCTGTTTAAAGGCAACTAGTTCTGCCATGGGGTTTGCATGTTCCACATCTCCAAACATAAGATGAAAAACTCTTACATAATCATCCCAATTTGGAAATCTTCCCATTCTAGCTTTCATATACATTTTGTGCCATTGTAAGGCTTTCCCTTCCATGTTAATACACGCCGTTTGAACCTTATTATCTTTCAAAATTTTCTCGTAATCAAAGAATTGCTCTGCTTTGTACAACCACCCGTAAATGTCTTCCCCATTGAACCTAAGGAAATCGAATCTTTGGTATCGGCCATTAGGGGGAAGATTGTTACCTGGAGCGTGGAATCCCTCATTTTCTGCCATTACCAGCAGCCATATCTGCTAACATTTGTCGAATCTCACTCAAGGCATCTTTATGCTGATTGCCCTGCATCCGAACTTGTTCTCATAATTCATCCATTTCCCATATCAATTCACCATTTATGGTGTTCGTCGTTGTTGATTCTGGCATTGTTCCGCCCAAGATCGCCACTTTGATACCAATGAAGTGAGCTCAATGAAAAACTCAAATACGCAGTCCTAATGAATTGGGATGGAGAACAATTTCTCAATAGAGTTCCGTGAATTGATTAAGCTAGAGAATAGAAGAAGAATTGGAAATAATATTATTGATTCTAACGATACATAATGAATTAGAATGCCTCAAAACTAGCCAACTAATAGATACTTGTATTGATACTCTAACTAACTTGGTTGGCCCCTCCTAACCGACTAACGACCTCCAAGTAAAAGACTATAATGCCCTCACTATACAATTGCTATGTAATAAGAACAACAACAACAACAACAACAATAACAAAAAGAGAAAAAAAAAAGATAGAATTCCTAACTTATGGCTTATGCTTAAAAGTCACTTATAATAAGCCCATCCAAACAGGTTAAAATTCTTAACTAGCAATGTTATATTATGGAATATTGGACCGTTAAGGCTTAATATATTCACAAGATGAATGTCATACAAACTGTATCTTATGATGTATGTGCAACAAAATTGAATAAGATCGCCAAACGATCACATCTATTTGTGGATGCACGTATTAAAATGAGACGATTGACTAAGATGGTTTTATTATGTCATGGACCTTCACATGCATCGATCCACATGTGTGACAATATGGTAATTTAAGGTGAAATGACATGATAAACGTCCAATGAAAATTATCAAAATTCGTAAAAACCCAAAAACTTTTAGGAAGCAATGCGGATTTATCAAGAATTAAAAAAAAATGAAAGCAAAGCCATATATGCTATTCAAAGTAGTTGGTAAATAGGATTAGCTTCTACAACTAAATCCTTTTTATTTTTATTAGAGACTTGTATGCACGTGTATAGATGTAACGATCCGGCCGGTCGCTTTGAGTATTGCAATATCGTCTCCCCATTTACTGCTCAAATTGTGAATTACGATTGTTATTTGACTTGTCGGGGTAATTGGTTCGGGTTCGATGAGGTTTGGGAATGATTTGGAACACTTAGTTCCAAGGTTTAAAACTTAAGTTGAAAAGGTTGACCGGATGTTGACTTATGTGTAATGACCCCGAAGAATTTTTGCTAAGGAAAATAAGGTTTTGTGGTGCCGAGGCTCGAAAGTTTTGGGTTGAACAGTGCACGGGGGAGTTAAAGGAAAAAAAAATTGGCAGAAAGATGTGTTTCTGCGGTCCACTTTGCGGCCGCAAAATCACTCTACGGGCTGCATAATGGGCAGAAGCTGGGCAGGTGTGAGTGTAAATCTGTGGTGCATTATGCAACCGCAGAACAGGTCTGCGGGCCGCATAATGACCGCAGACTAAAATAGTGTTGCACAGTTCTGGAGGGCCTTCTTGCGACCTATTTTGCGGGCCGCAGAAGCATTATGCGGTCGCATATGCGACCCGCACAGTATGTTTCGGAGCTTTATTTTTTCGGTTTTATAAACCCGACCCCAATTCTTATAAAACACTATTAGGGGTCATTTTGAAGGGTTTCATATGATATTTTAGAGAGAGGTGAGAGTAACTTAGAGAGAGAAAGTGAAGACCTAGTCATTTGTCCATCAATTCTTGTTCAAGGTTTGAAGATTTCACAAGGATCTTGCTAGGACTTCAAAGAGGTAAGAATTTCTAACCCTAGTCTTCAATTTCGAGTTCGGGTAAAGATGGGTGATTGGGAGTATGATTCTTGAGTGTAAGAGTATTATTGATACATACACGTACCAATAAGGTTTGTGAAAATATTGTTGAGTTCAAATAGGTAAATATTTGGTTGAAAATGGTAGAAATCTTCAAAGACTTTAATTGAAGATTTGAGGGTCGAGTTGATGTCAGAATTTAGTGAAATTTATATGGTTGGACTCGTGGTTGGATGGGCGTTCATAGTTTATATTTTTTGTCGGCTTCCAAGGCGTGGGTCCCACGGGCGATGTTTGACTGCAATTTCGGATTTTGTTGGAAAATTAGTATTTTCATATGGAATTAATTCCTATAATTTGAATTGATTGAATCGAATTAAATATGACTAGATTGGAGGCATTCAGAGGCCAATTCGTGAGGCAAAGGCTTATTGGAATAAAGAATTGCTCGGATTGAGGTAAGTAGCAGTTCTAAATTTGGTCCTAAGGGTATGGAACCCCGGATTATATGTTATGTGATCGGTTTTGAGGATACACACATGCTAGGTGACGGGCGTGTGGGCGTGCACCATAGGAACTGTGACTTGGTCAATTTTCATAGAACTGTGTAGTTGAATAATCTGTTGTTATCTGTACATTCTCCATGTAGTAGAGAAATTAAACCACAAATCATGTTTAGATTATGTGTTGGTACTGTAGGGACCCACAGAGGTTGTGTACATGTTGAACTATATGCTAAATTATTGTCTTTTACTCAGTTACAGTTTACTTGTTTATTTTATCTCAGTCTCTATTGTTCATTATTGATGCATCATATCATTGTTGTTTGGGCTGATATTTTACGATTATTGAGAGCGCAAGAGACTGGAGATATTTATGACTGAGTGAGTCCGGGCGCTTGATTGCGAGATATTATACTATAGCACGTGAGTTGTCCGTGAGGATCCACATATTATACTATAGCACGTGAGTTGTCCGTGCAACATGTGAGTTGTCCGTGCGGATCCAGATATTATATTATAGCACGTGGGTTGTCTGTGCAACATATGAGTTGTCCGTGCAGATCCAGATATTGATACTTTAACACATGAGTTGTCCGTTCAGCATGTGAGTTGTCCGTGCGGATTATAGCGCTTGGGCTGAAGGAGCCCCTCCGGAGTCTGTACACACCCCTAGTGAGCGCAGGTACCTACTGAGTGCTGAGTAAATGAAATGGCTGAGTAACTGTGGTCCTGAGAGGATGCATTTGATTTCGTTCTTATTGCACTACAGTTGTCATATATAACTGTGTTGGAAATTTCTGAAAGATATTATCTTCTTTTTCAGTCTAACTTAATATGAAATTATTGTTTTGGCCTTAAATGTTAAACATGAAAGCATGCATATCTTCTTATGTTGGAAATTATTGTAATTGGACAAAGATGTGAAACACGTGACTATATTAAGCTCTTTATTTAGTATTGTTACTTGCTGAGTTGGTTGTACTTATACTACACCCTGCACCTCGTGTAAAAATCCAGGTACCTCCGGACATGGCGGTTGCTAGTTTTTCGGAGCTTTATATGTGGAGACTATCGAGGTAGCTGCTTGGCGTCCGCAGACCTTGATTATCTTCTTTTCAGTTGTTGTACTCTTTTACATTTTTCAGACAGTGTTTTTTTATCACTCAGACTTTGTTATCATTTAGATGCTCATGTACTCACTGACACCGGGTTTTGGGAATGTATCTTATGTCAGTAATTTGTGATATTTTTCTATGGAAATTCAAATATTATGATTACAAACATAAGAGAAAATGTGGCTTATTGAGGTTGTCGACTTGCCTAGTATTGAGATAGGCGCCATCACGACAAGTTAGGATTTTGGGTTGTGACAAGTTGGTATCAGAGCTTAGGTTACATAGGTCTCACGAGTCATGAGCAGGTTTAGTAGAGTCTTACGGATTGGTACGGAGACGTCTGTACTTATCTTCGAGAGGCTGCCGAACCCTTAGGAAAATTTCACTTTCTTATATTCGGTCGTGCGAACTTGCTGATTTCGAAAAACTAAAAATTTTGTTATTATATTCTCTCACAGATGGTGAGAACACGTACTATCGGATCAGACAGTCAGCCACCAGTGCCACTAGTTAGGGCCGCGAGAGGTCGGGGGCGTGGTAGAGGCCGGGGTCGAGGTATAAGTCGAGGTGTAGCTCGTACATCAGTTGAAGCGGCATATGTAGCACCACCAGTTGCTCCAGCTCAGGAGCAGATTCTAGATATAGTTGAGCCGGCGGGACCAGCTCAGGCACCAACTGTGCCTATTGTAATTCCAGGCCTTCAGGAAGCTTTGGCCCAAATATTGACAGTTTGCACTGGCCTTGCTCAGGTGGTTTTGGCTTAGACCGCACCAGCCACTTCTCAGGCCGCGGAAGGTACTCATACCCCTATTGCTCGTACTCCAGAGTAGGTAGTGCAGGGATTTCAGATATCAGGGGCTACCAGCCCAGCCGGTTACAGCTGCTCATGACCAGATAGTCCCCGTTATGGCAGATGATGAGCAGAGGAGACTTGAGAGATTTGGGAGACTTCGACCTCCATCATTTAGCGGTGCTGAGTCAGAGGATGCTCAGGATTTTCTGGATAAGTGCCAGCGGCTGCTTCGGACAGCGGGTATTCTGGAGACCAGTGGGGTTTCGTTCACTACTTTTCAATTTTCTGGTACTGCCTTCAGATTGTGGAAGGCTTATGAGAGGTGCAGGTCGGTCTGTGTAGTACCACTTACATGGCAGGAGTTCTATATTCTCTTTTTGGAGAAGTTCGTGTCACAGTCTCGTAGGGGAAGCTGCAGAGATAGTTTGAGCAGCTTCGGCAGGATGGCATGTCTATGACCCAGTACGAGATGAGGTTTTCTGAGATGGCTCATTACGCAGTTTGGTTGGTTCCCAATGATAGAGAGAGGATTAGGAGGTTCATTGATGGCCTCACGTATCAGTTACGGTTGCATATGACTAGGGATAGGGTATTTGGTGCCACTTTGGATGAGGTGGTTGACATTTCTCGGTAGATAGAGGTGGTCTGTAGCCATGAGCGTGGTGATAGGGAGGCCAAGAGGCCTCAAGATTCGGGCGGTTTTGGTGGGATACCTTCTGGGGGACAGTCCTACCACAGCACGGGTCGCCCTTATAGGCCTTCTCAGACGACTCGTCCAGCTCATCATAGTGAATCAGCTAGCCACGATTCTTACAGTGCTTACTCAGGCCAGTCTTTATTCAGTGCGCTACCAGCACAGAGTTCTCATCATGCCTCGTACCCTCAGGCTTCGACAGGTAATTCCTCGGGTTATCAGGAGCAGCAGTTCCGTCATAGGAGGGGTTGTTTCGAGTGTGGAGAATTTTGTCATTTCGAGAGAGATTGTCCTAGGCTATTGAGTGGGGCTCCACAACATATTTCTCAGCCGACGACACCAGCACCAGTAGTTACACCACCCGCCCAGCCAGCTCGGGGTGGGGCTCAACCAGTTTGAGGTCGCCCAAGAGGGGGAGGCCGATCAAGTGTCGGTGAGGCCCAATTCTATGCTTTTCCCACAAGGCCAAATACCGTTGCCTCAAATGCAGTGATCACAAGTATTGTCTTAGTGTGCCACATGGAGGCATCTATATTATTTGACCCTGGTTCTACTTATTCGTATATATCATCGTACTTTACTCATTATCTGGATATGTCCTGTGAGTCCTTAGTTTCACATGTACGTGTATCCACGCCGGTGGGTGATACTATTATGGTGGACCGTGTGTATCAGTCGTGTGTGGTAACTATTGAGGACTGGAAACTAGAGTTGATCTCTTATTATTTAGTATGGTTGATTTCGATGTAATCCTGGGTATGGATTGGTTGTCCCTATGTCATGCTATTCTAGACTGTCACGCAAAACCTGTGACGTTGGCAATGACGGGCTTGCCAAAGGTCGAATGGAGAGGTTCTCTAGATTATGTTCCCAGTAGAGTAATTTCTTATTTGAAGGCCCAACGTATGGTGGGGAAGGGGTGTATGTCATATTTAGCCTTTGTGAGAAGTGTTGATGCAGATACCCCTACTATTGATTCAGTACCGATAGTGCGAGACTTTCCAGATGTATTTCCTACAGATCTGTCGGGTATGCCACCCAACAGGGATATTGATTTCGGTATTGACTTGGTGTCGGGCACACAGCCCATTTCTATTCTTTTTCCCCTTAACATGTCGCCTTGGGGTGCACTAGTTGTGTTTGTGAAAAAGAAATATGGTACTATATGGATGTGTATCGACTACAGGAAGTTGAACCAAGTTACAATCAAGAATAAGTATCCTTTACCGCGTATTGATGATTTATTTGACCAGCTTCAAGGAGCGAAGGTATTCTCCAAAATTGATCTAAGATCTGGGTATCACCAGTTAAAAATTCGGGACTCAGATATTCTAAAGACGGCATTCAGGACCCAATATGATCACTATGAATGTCTCGTGATGTCTTTTGGGCTAACCAATGCCCTAGCAGCATTTATGCACTTGATGAATAGTATATGCCAGTCATATCTTAATTCATTGGTCATAGTATTTATTGATGATATCCTGGTGTACTCACGTAGCCAGAAGGAGCATGTACATCACTTGGGTATTGTATTACAGAGGCTGAGAGGGGAGAAACTTTATGCCAAATTCTCTAAGTGTGAGTTCTGGCTTAGTTCGGTGGCATTCTTGGGACACATAGTATTCAGTAAAGGAATTAAGGTGTACCCGAAGAAGATAGAGGCAGTTCAGAGTTAGACCAGGCCATCTTCAGCTACTGAGATTCGGAGTTTTCTCGGCTTGGCCGGTTATTATTTTCACTTCGTGGAGGGTTTCTCGTCTATTGCGGTGCCTATGACTAAATTGAGCCAAAAATGTGCTCCGTTCAGGTGGTCATATGAGTGTGAAAAGAGCTTTCAGAAGCTCAAGACAACTTTGACTAGAGCCCTAGTATTAGTGTTGCCTACAAGTTCAGGGTCTTATACTGTGTATTGTGATGCGTCGCGTATTGGTCTCGATGCGGTGCTGATGCAAGGCGGCAGGGTGATTGCATATGCATCCAGATAGTTAAAGGTACATGAGAATAATTATCCGGTCCATGACCTTGAGTTAGCAATTATTGTTCATGCCTTAAAGATTTGGCGACATTATTTGTACGGTGTCCATTGTGAGGTTTATACCGATCACCGGAGTTTACATCATCTGTTTAAACATAAGGATCTTAATTTGATGCATCAGAGGTGGCTGGAGTTGCTTAAGGATTATGATATCACCGTTCTTTATCATCTCGGAAAGGCCAATGTGGTGGCCGATGCCTTGTGTCGTAAGGCGGAGAGTTTGGGTAGCTTAGCATACTTACCAGTAGCAGAGAGGCCTTTAGCCTTGGATGTCCAGGACTTGGCCAACCAGTTTGTTAGATTGGATGTTTCCGTGCCGAGTCGAGTTTTGGCTTGTATGGTTTTTCAGTCTTCTCTTTATGATCGTATCAGAGAACGTCAGTATGATGACCCTCATCCACTTGTCCTTAAGGACACGGTTCAGCACGGTGATGCCAAGAAAGTCACTATTGGGGATGATGGTGTATTATAGATGCAGGGTAGTCTATGTGTGCCTAATGTAGATGGTTTACGTGAGTTGATTCTCCATGAGGCTCACAGTTCGCGGTACTTCATTCATCCAGGTGTCGCGAAGATGTATCAGGATTTGAGGCAGCACTATTCGTGGAGGCGAATGAAGAAAGATATAGTTAGGTTTGTAGCTTGGTGTTTAAATTGTCAACAGGTGAAGTACGAGCATCAGAGACCAGGCGAATTACTTCAGAGACTTGAAATTCTGGAGTGGAAGTGGGAGCGTATTACCATGGAAGTGGGAGCGTTTGATGTTGTTTTGGTGATTGTAGATCGGTTGACCAAGTCCGCGCATTTTACTCCAGTTGGGACTACTTATTCTTCAGAGTGGTTGGCTGAGATTTATATCCGTGAGGTTGTTTGCCTACACGGCGTGCCAGTGTCCATCATTTCAGATCGGGGCAAACAGTTCACATCACAGTTTTGGAGAGCAGTACATCGAGAATTAGGTACATAGATTCAGCTAAGTACATCATTTCACCCTTAGACGAACGGACAGTCCGAGCGTACTATTCAGATATTGGAAGATATGCTATGCGCTTGTGTTATAGATTTCGGGGGTTCTTGGGATCAATTTCTGCCACTAGTTGCTTACAATAACAGCTACCAAACGAGCTTTCAGATGGCTCAGAGGCTTTATATGGGAGACGGTGTCAGTCTCTGGTGGGTTGGTTTGAGCCGGGTGAGACTAGGCTATTGGGTACTGATTTGGTTCAGGATGCTTTGGAGAAGGTTAAATTGATTCAGAAGCGGCTTCCCACGGTGCAGTCTAGACAGAAGAGTTATGCTGACCGGAAGGTCTGTGATGTTGCTTATATGGTTGGGGAGAAGGTTCTGCTCAAGGTTTCGCCCATGAAGGGTGTGTTGAGGTTCGGGAAGAAGGGCAGGTTGAGCCCTCGGTATATTGGGTCGTTTGAGGTTCTTAAGAAGATTGGAGAGGTGGCTTATGAACTTGCATTGCCACCTATTCTATCGAGTGTTCATCCGGTGTTTCATGTGTCTATGCTCCGAAAGTATGTAGGGGATCCGTCTCATGGTTTGGATTTCAGCACAGTGCAGTTGGAAGGTAATTTGACTTATGATGTGGAGCCGGTGGCCATTTTAGACCGGCAGGTTCGAAAGTTGAGATCAAAGAACATAACGTCAGTGAATGTGCCGTGGAGAGGCCAGCCAGTCGGAAAAGCTACTTGGGAGATTGAGCAGGAGATGTGAAGCAAATATCCACACATATTTGAGACTCCAGGTATAATTCTAAACCCATTCGAGGATGAATGTTTGTTTAAGAGGGGGGAAAATGTAACAACCCGGTCGGTCGTTTCGAGTATTACAACCCTGTCTCCCCATTTACTTCTCAAAATGTAATTTACGGTTGTTATTTGACTTACCGAGGTAATTGGTTCGGGTCCGGTGAGGTTTTGGAATGATTTGGAATACTTAGTTCTAAGGTTTAGAACTTAAGTTGAAAAAGTTAGCCAGATATTGACTTATGTGTAATGACCCCGGAGAATTTTTGCTAAAGAAATTAAGGTTTTGTGGTGCCGAGACTCGGACTTTTTGGGTTGAACAGTGCGTGGGGAAGTTAAAAGGAAATTGTTTTTGGCATAAAGATGTGTTTCTGCGGTCCACTTTGCGGTCGCAGAATGGGCAGAAGCTGGGCAGGTGTGAGTGTACATTTGCGGTCGATAATGAGACCGCAAAACTATTTTGTGGTGCATTATGCGACCGAAGAACAGGTCTGCGGGCCGCATAATGATCGCAGACTGAAACAGTGTTGCACACTTTTCTGAAGCATTATGCGGTCGCATATGCGACCCACAGAGTGTGTTTCGGAGCTTTATTTTTTCGGTTTTATAAACCTGACCCCAATTCTTATAAAACACTATTAGGGGTCATTTTTAAGGGTTTCATATGATATTTTAGAGAGACGTGAGAGTATCTTGGAGAGAGAGAGTGAAGACCTAGTCATTTGTCCATCCATTCTTGTTCAAGGTTTGAAGATTTCACAAGGATCTTGCTAGGGCTTCAAAGAGGTAAGAATTTTTAACCCTAGTCTTCAATTTCGAGTTCAGGTAAAGATGGGTGAATGGGAGTATGATTCTTGAGTGTAAAAATATTATTTATACATACGTACCAATAAGGTTTGCGGAAAGATTGTTGAGTTCAAATGGGTAAATATTTGGTTTAAAATGGTAGAAATCTTCAAATACTTTAATTGAAGATTTGAGGGTCGAGTTGATGTCGGAATTTGGTGAAATTTGTATGGTTGGATTCGTGGTTGGATGAGCATTCATAGTTTGTAATTTTTGTCAGGTTCCGAGGTGTGAGCCCTACGGGCAATTTTTGAGTGCAATTTCGGATTTTGTTGGAAAATTATTATTTTCATATGGAATTAATTCCTATAATTTGAATTGATTGAATAGAATTAATTATGACTAGATTCGAGGTGTTCGGAGGCCGATTCGCGAGGCAAAGGCTTATTGGAATAAAGAATTGCTCGGATTGAGGTAAGTAATAGTTCTAAATTTGGTCCTGAGGGTATGAAACCCCGGATTATATGTTATGTGATCGGTTTTGAGGAGACGCACATGCTAGGTGACGGGCATGTGGGCGTGCACCGTAGAAATTATGACTTGGTCAATTTTCATGGAACAGTGTAGTTGAATAATCTGTTGTTATCTGTATATTCTCCATGTAGTAGAAACATTGAACCACAAATCATGTTTAGATTATGTGTTGGCACTGTAGGGACCCACAGAGGTCGTGTACATACTGAACTATCTGCTAAATTATTGTTTTTTACTCAGTTACAGTTAACTTGTTTATTTTATCTCAGTCTCTATTGTTCATTATTGATGCATCATATCATTGTTGTTTGGGCTGATTTTTCATGACTATTGAGAGCGCGAGAGACTGGAGAGATTTATGACTGAGTGAGGTCGAGGGCCTGATTATGAAATATTATACTATAGCACGTGAGTTGTCCGTGCAGATCCAGATATTATACTATACCATGTGAGTTGTCCGTGCAGCACGTGAGTTGTCTGTGCAGCACGTGAGTTATCCGTGCGGATCCAGATATTATATTATAGCACGTGAGTTATCCGTGCAGATCCAGATATTATATTATAGCACGTGAGTTATCCGTGCGGATCCATATATTATATTATAGCTCGTGAGTTGTCTGTGAAACACGTGAGTTGTCCGTGCGAATTCAGATATTGATACTATAGCACGTGAGTTGTATGTGTAGCACGTGAGTTGTATGTGTAGCACGTGAGTTGTCTGTGCGGATTATAGCGCTTGGGATTAAGGAGCCCCTCCGGAGTCTGTACACACCCCCCAGTGAGCGCAGGCACCTACTGAGTGCAAGTGCTAAGTGGTGAGTGAATGAAATGGCTGAGTAACTGTGGTCCTAAGAGGATGCATTTGATTTCGTTCTTATTGCTCTACAGTTGTCATATATCACTGTGTTGGAAATTTCTGAAAGATATTATCTTCTTTTTTAGTCGAACTTGATATGAAACTACTGTTTTGTCCTTAAATGTTGAACATGAAAGCATGCATATCTTATTATGTTGGAAAATACTGTAATTGGACTCAACTGTAAAACTCGTCTCTATCTTTAGCTCTTTATTTAGTATTGTTACTTGCTGAGTTGGTTGTACTCATACTACACCTTGCACCTCGTGTGCAGATCCAGGTACCTCCGGACACGGCGGTTGCTAGTTTTTCGGAGCTTTATCTATGGAGACTATCGAGGTAGCTGCTTGGCGTCCGCAGACCTTGACTCTCTTCTTTTCAGTTGTTGTATTGTTCTACATTTTTCAGACAATATTTTTTTATCGGTCAGACTTTGCTATCATTTAGATGCTCATGTACTTAGTGACACCGAGTTTTGAGAATGTATCTTATGTCAGTAATTTGTGAGATTTTTCTATGAAAATTGAAATATTATGATTTCAAACTTAAGAGAAAATGTGGCTTATTGAGGTTGTCAGTTTGCCTAGTATTGAGATAGGCGCCATTACAACAGGTTAGGATTTTGGGTTGTAACAATAGATAAATGTGAGATTTAAATCCTTTAATTTGTCAAGACATGATTTTATATTAGACATTGTGAACATGACTAGAATAGAATGGATACAGAAAATTAATATACTCAACTCTAACTAGCTTAAGATTGAGGTACAGTGGATCAATTGAATAATTTTCTGAAATCCTATTGTTTAGTGACTATTAACTTCCTATAACTACCATATACATAATTACTTCCTATATCTACTATTTAGTTGTTATGCGATTGTATTCGTTGTATTCACGCTATTGTATTCATGAATACACTAGCATAATTCGCCTAAAAATAGGGGAGTCCAACTGTGCGACTGTATTCGTTGTATTCGCGCTACTATATTCATGAATACAGTAACGAAAATTCGCCTAATAATAGGAGAATTCAGTTGTTTAATAACGGAAAGAGGATCAATTAGCGTGTATCACTCCTAATTTAACTCAACAAAATCAATTCTACATAAATTTCGCTACTATTGTGTTGTATTCCATGTATTCGCGCGATTGTATTTATAAATACAGTGAGGTAATCAAAAAATAGGGTGCATACCGTTCTATTCAATTCGACTGTATACATTGTATTTAATTCACAGATATTCATTATTCACCATTATACATTGTATTCAATTCACCATATTCAATTCGACTATATTCAAACAACAAAAAATCACAAAACACAGTGATATTCGGTTGTATTCAAAAAATACAGACTTTCAGAATACATAAATGCAGGCGAAAAAATAATGTATTTATAAAAAATACAACGTATTTGAATATATTTGTACAGAATATAATGTATTTGTATTATTGTATGTGACTAAATAGCAAAAACCAGAAGAAAGTTAGCCGAAAATGGCATTTTCCGGCCAAGAAAAATACTATATACATTGTATTAAAACTAAAAATGAAGACGAACAAAATACTGTATACATTGTATTAAAGCGACATATGCACTCCTTTTTCAGAAGCTTGCCGGCGTAGAAGCCTGTCATTCCTGCTTGACCCGACCTCATCAGCTCGCCCTCCATCATGGGCGTCACAGAAACACAGACAGAAAAGAAGCAGCTGAACAAATTGAATTATACAAAACTGAAAACTCAAAAACAGAAAAAAAAAAAAAAAAAAAAAACCTTCTCCCCTTGAGATAATTTACATTTTCTAAAGAAAGTTTAACTTTTTCTTCAACAGGAAATTGAATTACACCAATGGGGGAGAAGAAATGTTGACATGTCTTAGGCCTCACAAGAGGAAAATGTCCTCCCCATACTATAGCTTAAGATGAACAACATCCACCTTTCTTTTTTTCTGAATCTGTTTCTTGGTTTCCATCAGCTTGCAAAACCACTGTCTTACCATTTGCTAGTCGCCCCGAATCCTTTTTCTGGAGCTCTTGAGATTGAATAACCTTCCTGCTTAGAATATTATAGATCTCCTTAACAACCGTCTGAAAAGCGGAAGCTACATTCGACGAATCCAAAGCTGAAGTTTCAATGAAAAATAGTCCCTTTGCCTCAGCCAAGGCTTTGCCTTCTGCTGTTGTAACCTCCCGAGCACCTTTGAGATCGGATTTGTTGCCAACGAGTATTGTCACCACATTCATGTCGGAATGAGCTGTTCAAAAAATTAAAGATACAAGTCAACAACAATGCTTGCCAAACAAAACATAAACTAAAAGGGCAGCCTAGTGCACTAAGCTCCCGCTATGCGCAGGGTCCCGGAAAGTGTCGGACCACAAGGGTCTATTGTACGCACCCTGCATAACTGCAAGAGGCTGTTTCCACGGCTCGAACTCGTGACCTCCTGGTCACATGGCAGCAACTAAAACCATAAAATAAATTAATAGCATATTGCTTACTCTGAAGTTCATTAAGCCACCGACCAATGCTATCAAAAGTCAGGCGCCTACTGATATCATAAACCAGAAGAGCTCCAACTGCACCTCTGTAATATGCAGAAGTAACTGCACGAAATCGTTCTTGACCAGCCGTATCCCATATCTGTGCTTTAACCTCCTTTCCGTTGATGTCCATCTTTTGGGTCTGAAATTCTACTCCAATTGTCGATTTTGAGTTCGGATAAAATTCATCTCTAGCAAATCTAGCAAGCAAATTGGATTTACCGACTGCAGAATCACCAATCAAAACAATCTTGAAAAGGTAATCCTCTTTTTTCTCTTCCTCTGAATGTAACGCCATCTTCTACACTGCATAAAATGGAAGCAGCTAGAATACCATAACTACTTATCTATATAGCTAAGATGCAACAGCCCTTTTCAGAATCTAAACCAGCAGGTGTAGGCCCTCGGGAAGAAATCTCAAAATCAGGGTCGGCTAAAAAGGAAATACCAACAACAAAAAAAAAAGTGGTAAAAGTTCTGTCTGAAGATGGCTACAACATACAATGTGCTGTGCACCATGAACTACAACTTCCCTCGTCCTCCCGTTCTAGTTCAGTCCTAGAAGGAAGTGACAGCTTTTAAATATCTGCACGAAAGGACTTAAAGTTGCAGCAAAGAATCGAGTACAAATTAAAAGAAAGAAGTTTCCATGCTTCTATAGGATATAATCTAAACATAATAGGGATAAAGAACGAGATAGTGTGAAATCAATCAGATATAATGTCCCACCACCTGCTAAATACCCACTCCCTTGCTCCTTGCTGCCGAGAAGTTAAGCTCAAACCTGAAAGCAATATGATGGAAATCAAGCACAGGAAAGAATCAGCGTTGTCAAAGGCTCATTTAAGGCGCGCTTAAATCCTGAAGATCAAAAAGCTTAGTGAGGGCTCTTCGCCTCGCTTAAGTTGCGCCTAAGGCAAGGCACTAAGACGTGAACTTCATTGCCTATGAGTTTTGTCGTAAATCAAGCGACAGTAAACAATAAATATAGTCGGAACGTCATTGCCTATGAGTTTTACCAGACATGAACCTCATTGCCTTCGCCTCGCTTAACATTACGCCTTTTTTTACTAAAACCCACACTTTAAGTGCGCTTGCGCTTAAAGCCCCAACATACCTAGAGCGCTTTTTAGAGCTTTTCGACTTTAACAACACTAGAAAGAATAATAAATTACTGGTACTTAGGGTCTGAAAAATGCCAAAAGAGACCGATGCAATGCACAAGAATCAGAAAGGGGAATAGATTCTTCAAACTTCCATGTATATACAATATGAATGTCATATATTAAACAATTAAAGATTATTTTGCTTCAAATAGGGACATGTTTTAGCTATAATTCAAAAATAGGATATTCATCAAAATCCATAAGGAGGTACAAAGCGATGGTGATGTAACTTTTGAAGAAAGAAAGTCATGTTCATGCATTTTATATTACAGATGGTATCCGAGCCAACTTGCATGTACCTCAACTATAACTACTACCTCCCACTAGCATATGTACCGACTTACTCTATCCGCCTAGGCTTAGGAACCTGCGAAGAGTTCACCTAGTGTTATTGGGATTCACCCCTAGTTCCCAAAGTTATCACTCTAACTCTTTAACCACTGAGAAACGTTTGGAAGATCCAGAATCCATTATTGATTATAAGCACATGCATCTTTCCATGAAATGATTCAATCAGCGAATCACGCCTCAATCCCAAAATCAATTGGGTTGGCTATGTAAATCTTGTCTACTACATTATTCGCTCTATTTAGGTCCATTCCACTCCAATACTAAATAAAGGCATATCTAAGGGTTCTATAAATCTCTTACATGACTCTTTGTTATTAGCTAACTCTACAACAACAACAACAACAGACAACATCATCAACATACCCAATATAATCCCACAAGTGGGGTTTGGGGAGGGTAGTGTATACACAAACCTTACCCCTACCTTGTGGAGGTAGAGAGGTTGTTTTCGAAGACACTCGGCTCGAGGTATTAGCTAACTCTGTTCTTTCCATAACAAAGACTTAATATCACACCACATATTTAGCAGATGGTCTGCAAATTTATTCAACATAACCACATATCTCTTATCCAAAAAAAAAAAAAACACATTGCACCCAAATGAATAGGAAATTAGCCCCATCTACATGTAAATCACATTGACAATTGAAAAGGAAATTGACCTAATGAAATGAGAACAGTATGGTAACACTGAATGTTTTCCTATTTATGGGACCCTTATACGTAGTAAATAATTTCAACAATAAGCTGCACTGCATAAACTGCCAAATCGTGTCTAAATAAAAAGAGCTCTATATTTTTGTATGACTCAAACAAGACATACAATAATAACTAAACAGTTTTCTGACATAACTACTTCTACTCCAACATCTTAACACTATCTTAGATTTTTTGCATTAACCCATTAAAGATTACAAAAAAGACACCTGATACTAAATGCAAATAGCAACACATCTCTTTTTCAGGATATTTCTAAATAACCCCAGATTTTAATTTCAAGGTAATTAAAGAAAAACTGGTAGAGAGCTGAAGAAAAATCCAATCTTTAGCAGTTCCAGTACAAAAGAATATGCATTTTCTTCATAAAACAAAAAACTACAAAAAAAGGATTAAAAAGTATAAATCTTTTTTTGTAAAGACACATACCCAATAATCTAATTTCAAGGTAAAACAAAGAAAAACTGGTAAAAAGGTTTTAAAAAAGAGTCAATCTTTAGCAGTTCTAGCACAAAAGAGAAGGGAATTTCTTAATAAAACCTTAAAAAAGAGAAAGCTTTCGAGTAAATTATGGAAGAAACTAATGAATAAGCAAATGGGATTAAAAAGTTTCAATCTTTTTTGACATAGGCACATACCCAATTAGTAATTTCAAGGTAAAACAAAGAAAAAACATGTAAAAAGCTGAAACAATTAAAATCTTTAGCAGTTCTAGCACCAAAAAAATGCATTTTCTTAATAAAACCTTATAAAAGAGAAAGCTTTCAAGTAAATTATGGAAGAAAGTAATAAATAAATAAATGGGATTAAAAAAAATTCAATCTTTTTGAGATAGGAACATACCCAATTGTTTATATGATCAAATGCTACATTCCCCCTTATGAATATATCAAGTGTGTTATCAAATCAGAACCTATGGTGGTAACAGATCAATGAATAAAAACAGGTAAAAAGTGGAGTGATTTGAAAATGTGTGGGGAAAAACATAGGAATCAAATGATTATGGTTTGGGGTTTTGTAAGGACAATTTCAAGATTCAAGGAAGTGGACAAGAGAGAGAAGAGAAGAGAAGAGAAGGCAGATGTAGCAATAGAAAGCTATTAATCGTAATCTATTAGTATATGTTTGGCATACTGTTTGTAGTAAATAGTAATATTAGCAGTAGAGAAAGATCTTATCATGAAAAAAAAAGAATATTGGAAGTCCCTACCAAGTCTGACGCTCTTACGTGACTATGAAATACGAAAAATGTTTTTTAAGGGAATACCTATTGCATGTGTATTTTTGTCGTTAGATGTTCTTATCCATATGTTATTAATACAATTATAACTTATTTAATCTCCTATCTCGTATATAAAATTATACTCCTAACTTATACCTGCATTAGTTATAAGATGTTTCGGTTTTTGGTGTTAAGATTCACATACAAAATTACTTTAAAATAGAGTAACAAAATAATAAAAGTTTGGGTTTGGTTGAAAAGCCATGCGTAATTACTTGACTGTGTAATTACTAGGGTAATAATTACACAGCCAAGTAATTATACAGTACAGTAATTATAATGACCTGTTTGTATGTCGTGATGTAATTACAACGTAATTACATATATCATGTTTGGTTGTACAAGTGTAATTACATAAATATATAAATATTTTTTTCAGATTAACATATAAATAAGTTTTATTATGTGATAAATATTTATATATATAATAAATATTATTTATTATAAAGTATTTAAAAATACGTATTTCTAAGAAAATATATTAAATAATTATACATCATAAAAAATAATTAGTATAATCCATATTAATTATATTGTAACTTAAAAGAAAACAACAAAAAATTCAATAACAAATTAAAATTCTTTACAATGTACATGTGCCCTAAACAATACATCACTGTTTTGATTTTTTTCCCCTGTATATGCACACCTCCTTATGTACCTAATCACTATTTTGATCTTTTTTTTCAATGCTTTATATATATATATTCTACTTTAAGATATATATATATATATACTACCATAGGCTAATAGGCCAAAACTCTTCTAAACAGAGAGAATATACAATAAGAAAGGGAAAGAGAAAAGGATCTTACGTGGAGTTACTGAGACACGTTGGGAAGAAGTGAAATGCTCTGCGTTTTTTACTTCCTAGATAAGAAATATATTGAGAGGGATAAAAGGTATTGAAAAGGTTAGCTTGTAATTACATCATGTAATTACACTTAATTTTTTACTCTCCCTTTGAGAGTTGGAAAGTGTAGTTACTCCCTCCCAATTACATTCAATTCCTCACTCACCAAGTAACTACTAACGAGCGCAAAACACAACACGAAATTGATGCTCGCTAGCTAAAGATAGTATAGTTTAATGATCGTCTCCACACGAATTTGATTTAAACAATGTTCAAGTAATTCCTGATTTAATCGCTATTCATGAGGATTAACACTTGAGTTAAATGATTATGATCTAAGTTTAATTACTAAAATAACGTAATTGACAGCAAGAAATTGGGGATTCGCAGAGTAGTTTCTTATCAATTTGAGGGATAAGGGGTTGATAAGATAGGTGCAAGATAGCTATTTGGGACTTAACTCTAGCTTAATTCACTCTAATGTTCTAATGATTCTCAGGAATTCACTCGATGATTAGTTCAAACGTGTAGTCAAGACTCCTCTCTCGATTTAATCTTAACTCTACGGCATGAACTAATATAAGCACTGTGAAGTATGCAAGCATGCGTTAATGGATTGGTCCTTAGGAAAATGTCTCCCGAATATTCTCCTTGTCACGACCCCAAATCCCCTTCGTAGGATGTCGTGACGACACCTAGAATCTAAGACTAGGTTAGCCTAACAAACATGCAGAATAACTGAATAATAATTTAAATCTCAAAAATATCAACAACTATATGAAATGAAAGCTGCAACTCAACATGTACATCAACCAAAATCCGGTGAAAATAAAAGTCACAAGCTCTATATACAGTACAGAACGCTCCTATACATCACTGTCTATAAAGATGTAAAGAAATAAGAAAAGAACAGGATAGAAGGGGACTCTGAGGCCTGCGGACGTGGGCAGGTGTGCCTTGAAGTCTCCAAAGCAGAACAATACCAAGGCTGATAGGATGTACCTGGATCTGCACAAAAAATATGTGCAGAAGCGTAGTATGAGTACACCACAACGGTACCCAGTAAGTGACAAGGTCAGGCCGAGGCCCTATTGGAGATAATAAAAAACAAGTCAGAAGATAAAGTGATATAATAAGAATGACAGAGAAGTGAAACAATAACGAATTTACGGAAGGTAACAACACGGAATCAAACAAAACAATTACAACACGAAAGGAAAACAAGAATCTTACATATTAAGGAAACAACAACCAAACAACACAGAAAATAGAGGAGATCAACAGGGGCACTCCCGAGATACCGCCTCGTAGTCCCAAATCATAAAATAACTCACAGTCATTCCTTATATCACCGCGGGAGCCTTTATATTTTATTTTGAAAATTACTTTCTCGAAATAGCATCCCCCGTTTTAGCCCACCTTATCACACCGCATGGCTTCTAGTAGTTCCCCTACTAGCCATGCATATTAAGCCCACCTTATCTCACCGCATGCGTTTCAACACCCATACTTTATACCACTGCATGCGTATCAATAATCACAATGGCACGGCAGTAAAACTCGTGCTAATAACAATAACCGCACGGTGGAAACCTCGTGCAAACAGCCAAACAATCACCTCAACAATAACACGAAAACCAAAACACAACAACTAAATAAAATGAAAATTCACAACTTAAACCTTGCCTTAACAAAAAACCACGGCCTTTGCAACTCAACACCAACCTCAACAACAAGATATTTCAAGGATAGAAATTAAGTAAATAATTCCACGGTTAAGTAATGAATACGGAATCAAGAAAGCAAGTAATTCAACTAAACATGTAGTACAAGTTACAAATAATAGATAAGACAAGTAGACATGTGAAATTAGGCTAAACATGATGACTATACATGCTAAAGTAACTCAATTAAGGCATAAAAAGGAAACTACTGAGCAAAAACCTGAATTTCAATATTTAGCCCGTGTACGCACTCGCCACCTTGCGTACACGACCTTCACGTATCAAAAATTACCACAACAGTACCAAATCCGAAGGAGAATTTTTACGACACAAGGTTAGTGTCACGGCCCAATTTTCTCTCTGTTTGGGTATCGTGATGGCACCTAGTCTTAAGGACTAGGTAAGCCTAACAATAATTAAAACAACAACATTATTTAAATAGAATCTCTTACAATTTCCAAAACCGATAGTACAAGTCATAAGCTCTACAGAGTGTTTGCTAGAAAACTTCTAAATACAACTGTCCAGAAATAAGAATAAACAGTGCAAAACGAAAAGTTAAAGGTGACTCTGAAGCCTGCGAACGCAGCAACAGGTTTACCTTAAGTCTCCACAGCAACAGTCCACATAGCTAGCTAACGTATAAGTACCTAGATCTGCACAAAAATGTGCAGAAGAGTAGCATGAGCACACCACAGCGGTGCCCAGTAAGTATCAAGACTAACCTCGGTGGAGTAGTGACGAGGAACAGTCAAGACACCCACTGGTCTAATAAACTGAACAGATATAAGTACATGAACAACAGAAGTATGATGTCACATAAAGACTATGTAATATGGCTCACAGTACAGTGATGGCAATAAGGAAGGAAATAACAAGTATCAGCGAAATATCATGAAAATGACACAGAAAGGTGAATAGAACACAACCTAAATCTGAAATCACAAATACAACAAGGATAAGTAATAACTCAACAGCTATAACTGCTTTTACATTAGGTTTTAGTCAATAACTCCACGAGGTACCGAACCTCGGACAAATCACAACTCACGGGTCTCAATACCTAAACTCTAATACTTGGCATCCTGTGCCCTCATAACATCTCATAACCGCACTGACGACTCACGTGCCCATAGAGCCATTCTCACATAGAAGGCAAGTAAACAAGGGTGAGCATCTATGATCAACATTATTAAGAACACCTCTTATCCGATAAGATTGCTTAACTACGTGTATGCTTGTGCAAGTGTCCTACCATAGTCCATATCAGCAAATAAGCATAAGGAAAAAGAACGTACAACACGTAGAATATTTTCTCACAGTTTTCACAAGATAAATCTCACACAGGTATGTATACTACTCCACAAATATCAACAACAATGATTCCCCCAGGCCACAAATCATCAGAAATTAATCCCTGACATAACCCACCTTGTCTCGCCACGTGTGCAATAGTAACATAAATGCCTGCCTTGTCTCGCCACACGTGCATAATAATATTCCCACATTGTCATGCCACATGCGCAACCCACATATATATATATATATATACATATCTCGCCTTGTCACGCCGTATGTGCAAATATCAATGGTAACAATAGCACGGCAGAAACCTAGTACAATCCCATAATAACAACCGCACGGCAGAAACCTCGTGCATCATAATAATAACAACTGCACGGTAGAAACCTCGTGCATCATCACAACAAGTACAATAAAAATAATGACAATAATACAAAGTACGACGAGTAAATCAACTCAAGAACTTTAATTCACAAAGAAATGGTAGAACCAATTCATAAGGAATAACCACAATAAATAATTCTATCAACAAAGGGAGAAACTAATATGTAGCAAAGATCCCACAATATACACTTCAACAACAGGGAAGCTAACACGAATCAAATAATGCCAATTAAAACAAGTCGACTAAGATATAGGATATCTAAACTTCTTCTAAGATTGAGTAAATTACGAAGGATATTCAACAATTCAATTAAGGATGAGCAGCGGAAAAATGATCATAACCTCAATTAAGACTGAACAATTATAGGATGAAATAATATAAATTCCAAATAAAAATAAGCAGTTATGAAAAGATAGCATGGCTATAAAAGATATAACAGTTTAAGTTAAGGCACATATGAATCAAGTAACAATAATAGTGGATCATGAAGCAATTGATTCAAATTAAGCAGGTAGATGTGAATCTAGTAATTTAGATATATAATCATAATAGGAACAACTGCATATTCAATGAATACAAGGACCTAAGAACCCTAAAAGGCCAATTTTCCACAAATAAGTTCGTGCACGCACTCGTCACCTCGTGTACATGGACCACAATTAACATAGAAGACTCAAATCCTAAGGGGAAGTCCCCCACATAGGGTTAGGCAAGATACTTACCTCGAACCAAGCTCAAACAGTCCGTAAGAATGCCCTTTACTCAATTATCCGACTCTGAATGGTCCAAGTCTAACCAAACACAATTGCATATCATGAATACAACGATAATAGACTCATCTAATTAATGAAATCAATATTTTAATAAAAATTCCGAAATTCGCCCTAAAAAGTCGACCCGGGCCCACATCTTGGAATCGGGTAAAAATCGCAAAATATGAATACCTATTCACTCACGAGCCCAATCATATAAGCATTACCCAAATCCGACCACAATTTCCCTTTCAAAACTCGAAATCTTTATTGAAGAAGTTCTTCCAATTTTTCCCAATTTCAACCCCAAAAATCTGAAATTAAATGGAGAAACAACTATAGATTAATGCAATAAAACCAAATTCGAGTAAGAAATTGTTACCTACAAGATTCCTCTGAAAATCCCTCAAAGAATCGCCTTCTCCCGAGCTAAAAATCAAAAATGGGGTGAAAATGAACTAACCCTCGATTCCAACCCCTTTCTGCCCAGCGATCCTCGCACCTACGCCTATCGCACATGCGGTCTAACCAGTCGCACCTGCGGAAGTCACTAACTCCCACAGTCTCCACACCTGCGAGCCTTCTGTGCATCCGCGGAAATCGCAGATGCGGAACTTCCTCGCACCTGCGACCCAAGGCCAACTCTCAATTCTCGCATCTGCGCCTCAATCTTCGCATCTGCGGGCATCGCAAATGCAGAATTTTTCTCGCACCTGCGACCCCTGGCACTCCTCCACTTTTCCGCTTCTACGCTTGCCTCTCCACACGTGCGCTCCCGCACCTACGGTCTCTTCACCGTAGGTGTGAAAATACCAGAAGCCCGAAGACTTAGCAGCAACACAAATCAAACGTTTAATCCATTAAGCACCCGAAACTCACCCGAGGCCCCCGGGACCTCAACCAAACATACCAACCAATCCTAAAACACCATATGAACGTAGTCGAGCCCTCAAATCAAATCAACTAACGCTAAAAATCACGAATCACACTCCAATTCAAACTTAAAGAACTTGAAACTTTAAATTCCTATAACCGATGCCGAAACCTATCAAATCAACCCGGAATGACGTTAAATTTTACAGGCAAGTCTCAAATAACATAACGGAACTGTTCCAACTCTCGGAATCGCATTCCGACCCTGATATCAAAAAGTCCACTTCCGGTCCAAATCTCCAAAAATTTGACTTTCACCATTTCAAGCCTAAATCAGCTACAGACCTCGGATTTACATTCCAGACACGCTCCTAAGTCCAAAATCACCCAACGGAGCTAATGGAACCGACAGAACTCCATTCCGGAGTCGTATTCACATAGTTCCGACTACGGTCAAAATCCTAAGACTTGAGCTTCTGTTTTAGAGACTAAGTGTCACAAATCACTCCGAATCACTCGGTAATTGAATTCAACCACGCACGCAAGTCGAGGAAAATAATACGAAGTTGCTCAGGGCATTATGCCGCCGGACGGAATTTAAATTCTCAAAACGACCGGCCGGGTCATTATAGTTAGACAAGTCTCTTACCTCAAACCACGCTAAATCAATCAACTAGAAGGCCTTTTCCTCGATTTTCCAACTCCGAACGGCTTGAATCTAGCCAAAAAATTTCATATTATAAATATAACTTTAAGAAACTAATTTAAATAATAAAATAATGATTTTTGCAAAGAATGGAAAAATCGCCCCAAAAGGTCAAATCGGACCCGCGTCTCAGAACCCGATAAAAATTATAAAATTCAAATACCCATTCGATAACGAGTCCAACC
Organism: Nicotiana otophora; assembly: GCA_000715115.1. Lineage (NCBI taxonomy): Eukaryota > Viridiplantae > Streptophyta > Magnoliopsida > Solanales > Solanaceae > Nicotiana > Nicotiana otophora. The sequence goes on along the minus strand of AWOL01S0003968.1, from coordinate 106,946 downwards.
ATACAAGAATTACACAAATCCGATACCAAAATTGTCACAACCCAAAATTCATTATAGGTCGTGATGGCGCCCAACGTCGCCGTTAGGCAAGCCAACGGTGAACTACCAACTTAATTGTTCATTTTTTGTATTTTTGAAATCATGAATCTTATTAGATGGAGAGATCGATGCATCAAAAATCGTAGATACTTATGATTTAAGTAAAATATAAAGTAAAAGTATCTCAATAGTAAGCAAAATCATAAATAAATTCTAGAATATCCCAAATCCGGTATCACAAGTGCATAAGCATCTATTAGGAAGTACAATAACAATACAACATCTATCTGGAATACAAGATAGACAGGATAATATAAATAATTACGATGGAGATTTCGTATGCTGCGGATTGTAACATGGGATGCAGCTCATCTTACAGTTCCCGCAATAGCTGCGCCTTTGAGTCCAAAAGACCACCAGAAATATATACATGCACAATAAGTGTAGAAGTGTAGCATGAATACGTAAATCAACGCGTACCCAGTAAGTATCTATCCTAACCACAGAGAAGTAGTGACGAGGGGTTGACATCGACACTTACTAGTGGTCCAATAAATCAAGTACAGTAGAAAGTAAACAAGTATGAAACGTGGTAATTAAATAGTGAAAACAAATATAGGTACATGATACGATCCTCATATGAACAGTAAATACAAGTCCTTAAATATCGGTTACCTCCTCAAATGGAGTATATAATATGGTCCCCACCAGATAGGTCATCACAACTCAAGTCAGGAAAACTCACGGATACACTGATTTTTGTCAAATATTACGCACGATGCTGCCGAGGAGGCACGATCCCATAAGTGTATTTCGTGAAGTTGTCGAGGGTAACGACCCGATCCCATAGGAGTGTGATACATAATACTACCGAGGCAAATAGACCAATCCCATAAGAGTGTGTTACATGATACTGTCGAGGCGAACGACCCCATCCCATAAGAGTGTGTTACATAATATTGCCGAAGCGAACGACCCGATCCCATAAGAGTGTGTTACAATAATATCCTACCAAGGCAAATGACCCGATCCCATAAGAGTGTGGTATAAGATGTTGTCGAGGCGAACGACCCGATCCCATTAGAATAAGAAGTTTTAACGGGTCCTTGACCCCACTCACGAATATACGTGTGAGTTATGAAATTTAAGGAAACCTTTTGATGAATACGCACAAAACATGTGAAATTCGTAAGGGAAGAAAATTTTTTGCGGCTAATCAAGTAGCTCGTCAAATATCTAAAATAGCAAGTTCATTATTCTGCACGAGTCTAGTCTCAGGTCATATAACGAAATAAAGTAATTAAACAGGCAAGGATAACTCAAATAGTAAGTTAAAGTATGTTGTGAATCTAAGTCTACCCGGACATAACTAGGAATTCTAGCATACGCACGGACACTCGTCACCTCATACGTACGTAGCTTCCACAACATGTATCATATAACGGGAATAACACCTTGTAATGACTCGGCCAGTCGTTTTGAGTATTATAACCCCGTTTTCCCATTTATTTCTCAATTTATTCTTTACAGTTGTTTTATGACTTATCGGGTTAGTTGATTCGAGTCCGGAAGGATTTCAGAGAGAAATGAGACACTTAGACTCATAATTGAAAACTTAAGTTGGAAAAATTAACTGGATGTTAACTTATGTGTTAACGACCTCGAACTTAAATTCTGATATTTCCAATAGTTCCGTATGGTGATTTTGGACTTAGGAGTGTGTCCGGAAAATTATTTGGAGGTCCGTATTGGAATTTGGCTTCAAATGGCGAAAGTTGAATTTTTAGGAAGTTTGACCAGGGGGTTGACTTTTTGATATCAGGTCGGAATCCGATTCTGAAAATTTGAATAGGTCTGTTATGTCATTTATGACTTGTATGCAAAATTTGAGGTCAATCGGACGTGATTTGGTAGGTTCCAGCATCGTTTGTAAAAATTGGAAATTTCAAAGTTCATTAGGCTTGAATTGGGGTATGATTCATAGTTTTAGCATTGTTTGATGTGATTTGAAGACTCGACTAAGTTTGTATGATGTTTTAGGACTTGTTGGTATATTTGGTTGAGGTCCCGGGGGCCTCGGGTGAGTTTCGGGTGGTTAACGGATCAAATTCAGACTTAGAAGAAATATGAAGTTTCTGCCTTCTAGTGCAATCGCACCTGCGGAATTTGGCTCGTAGGTGAGAGCACACAGAAGCGCAATGGGCATCGCAAGTGCGTAAGGTCCGCAGAAGCAGACAGAAAACACGCAAAACCGAGCTCGCAAGTACGAGCTGGGATGCGTAGAAGTGGAGATTGGGCTAGTGGACTGTGGAGCGTAGATGCAGAAGGCATTTCACAGGTGCGAACTCGCACCTGCGCGTGGGGGATCGCAGAAGCGAGAATTTGCGTAGAAGTGGTTGCGTAGAAGCAGTTAAAAATTTCGTAGGTGCGGAAACTCTGGGCAGTGTACAAAAACAGAGGGGTCCGAAATTTTCTCATTTTTGGATATTCCAAACACGGGTTAAGGCGATATTTGAGCAAGAAATCACGAGAAATATTGAGGTAAGTCACTTTTGATCATTTCTACTCCATAATATAAAATTATCATCGAATAATCCAACTTGATTACATGTTTTTGAGGTGTAGATCGGGGATTTGAATCGAGGGATTTTAAAATAAGATTTGAGGATTTGGAGGTCGAGTTGAGGTCGGATTTTGGTAAAATTAGAATGATTAGACTCGTGGTTGAATGGGCTTTCGGAATTGGTAACTTTTGTCGGGTTCCAAGACGTGGGCCCCATGGGCGATTTTTGAGTTAAATTTCGGATTTTATTGAAATATTATTATTTTCTTATGGAATTAATTCCAACAATTTTTATTGAATGAAACGAATTAATTGTGTCTAGATACGAGGCTTTCAGAGACCAATTCTCGAGGCAAGGGCATAGCGGAGTAAGAAATCTCACGGTTTGAGGTAAGTAACACTTATAATCTTGGTTCTGAGGGTATAATTCCCTGAATTATATGTTGTATGAATTGTTTAGATATGACACACATGCTAGGTGATGGGTGTGTGGGATTGCATCATGGAAATTGTTACTTAAATTGATTTCGTGGAGTTGCATAATTAAATAAATGTCATTATCCTCATATCCTCTACGTACTAGAGAAATTGAGCTGAGACTCATGTTAAAGGTCATGTTTAGGCTACACGCCGATATATTTTGGGACCCACATGGGTCGTATTATTGTTGAATTAATTGTTTAAATTTATAATTTTGTACTCCGTCACATCTATCATTTGTATATCATATCTCAGTCTCTGTTGTCATTCATTGATACTTCATATCATCATGTCGGGTCGAATTTTTATGTTATTGAGAGCCTGAAAGACAGGAGATTCTGAGTGATAGTTATGTTTATTTATTTATTTATACCTGGATATGGCTATTATAACGCTTGGGCTGAAGGAGCCCTTCCGGAGTCTACACCCCCACAGTGAGCGTAGTTGATATACATATATCTGGGATGGACTTTCCATGGGCATGGATCTTTCCATAGAAATATATATTGAGGGATGGATCTTCCCTGAGCATGGATATTGCCTGAAGCATTTATATTGAGGGATGGATTTTTCTCGGGCATGGAGCTTGCCTGAATCATTTATATTGAGTGATGGATTTTTTCTCGACATGGATCTTGTCCGAATCATTGATATTCGAGGATGGATCTTCCCCTGGGCTGGATTGGCCTTATACAATACTGAGTGACTGACTGCCAGTTGATGGATATACATATATATTTAGGATGGATCTTCCATGGGCTGGATTGACCATATACAGTACTGAGTGATTGAGTATTTTAGATCGTGAGTACACGGAGTTTTCACTAAGATGCATCACATACAGTATGTACATTGGCATGTAGATACAGATATGTCATATTCCTCATATTGTTTAGAATTGATCTATTTTTATTTGTACTGAGAGTAACTGTTGAACTTAAAAGCATGCCTACATTTCTGTATTGTTATTTCTATATTGGACTGTACCTGCTGAGCTCGTCACTACTTTCAGCACAAAGGTTAGTCTTGTTACTTATTGAGCTGGTTGTACTCATGCTACACTCTGCACCTCGTGTGCATATCCAGGTGCTCTCGGATACGGCTGCTGCTAGATTTGACAGTTTATTCTATTGGAGACTATCAAGGCAGCTGCTTGGCATCCGCAGACTTTGGCTCCCTTCCTTTAGTTATTGTATTGTTCTATATTTTCAGATAGTGATTTTATAAGTCAGACTTTGTTTCATTAGATGCTCATGTACTCAGTCACACCGGGTTTTGGGAGTGTTTATATATGTATTTGTGAGATTTATTCCGTTGAATATAAATATTATGTTTTCAAACTTAAAAGATATGGTGGTTTATTGAGATTATCGGCTTGCCTAGTATTGCGATAGGCGCCATCAAAACAGGTGAAATTTTGGGTTATGACAAGTTGGTATCAGAGCCTAGGTTACATAGGTCTCACGAGTCATGACTAGGTTTAGTAGAGTCTTACGGATCGGTACGGAGACGTTTGTACATATCTTCGAGAGGCTGCCGAACCCTTAGGAGAATTTCACCTTCTTGTATTCTATCGTGCGAATTGTTGATTCCGGAAACTAAATTTCTATTATTCTATTCTCTCACAGATGGTGAGGACGCGTACTACCGGATCGGACGGTCATCCACCAGTACCATCAGTTAGGGCCGCGAGAGGCCGGGGCCGAGGTAGAGGTTGAGGTGTAGCTCGTACAGCAGTTGGAGCAACAGTTGTAGCACCACCAGTTGCTCTAGCTCAGGAGCATATTCCAGATATAGCTGAGCCGACAGGACCAGCTCAGGCACCAACTGTGCCCATTGTTATTCCAGGCCTTCGGGAGGCTTTGGCCTAGATATTGACAGTTTGCACTGGCCTTGCTCGGGTGGTTTCGGCTCATGCCGCACCTGCCACTTCTCAGGCCAGGGGAGGTACTCATACCCCTATTGCCCGTACACCAGATCACGTAGTACATGGACTTCAGATACCAGGGCACTACCAGCCCAGCCAGTTGCAGCTGCTTAGGCCTCGGTAGTCCCCGTTATGGCAGATGATGAACAGAGGAGACTTGAGAAATTTGGGAGGTTTCGACCTCCATCATTTAGCGGTGCTGAGTCAAAGGATGCTCAAGGTTTTCTGGATAAGTGTCAGCGGATGCTTCAGATAACGGGTATTCTGGAGACTAGTAGGGTCTCATTCACTACTTTTCAGTTTTCTGGGACTGCCTTCAGTTGGTGGGAGGCTTATGAGAGGCGCAGGCCAGTCGGTGCAGCACCACTTACATGGAAGGAGTTCTCTATTCGCTTTTTGGAGAAGTTTGTGCCACAGTCTCGCAGAGAGGAGCTACGCAGATAGTTTGAGCAGTTACGTCAGGAGGGCATGTCTGTGACACAGTACGAGATGAGATTTTTTGAGTTGGCTCGTCACCCTGTGTGGTTGGTTCCCACTGATTGGGTAAGGATTATGAGATTCATTGATGGCCTCACATATCAGCTGCGGTTACTTATGACTCGGGAAAGGGTATCTGGTGCTACTTTTGACGAGGTAGTTGACATTGCTCGGCAGATAGAGCTGGTCCATAGCTAGGAATGTGGAGAGAGGGAGGCCAAGAGGCCTCGTGGACCAGGTAGTTCCAGTGGTGTTCCTTTAGGGGGTCAGTTTTACCGCGGCAGGGGTTGTCGTTACAGACATGCTCAAACGGGTCGTCCAGTTCACCGTGGTGTGTCATCTAGCCATGGTTCATATAGTTCTCATCAGGGTGAGTCATCTTTTGGTGCCCTTCCAGCCTAGAGTAAGTCCTGTGCTCCTTCAGTTCAGGGATCATCTGTACCAGGTTCTTCTAGTAGTTATTCAGGTTCTCGAGCTCCGCCTTAGAACTTACCAGCCTTTTAGAGAGGGATTGCTTTGAGTGTGGAGACTTGGGCCACATAAAGAGATATTGTCCCCGCCTTACGCGGGGTCCAGTTCAGCAGAGGAGTCATGTTACGACTTCTACACCAGTTGCTCCACCACCTGCCCAGCCAGCTCGGGTGAGGTGTCACCTAGGGGTCGCCCAAGAGGGGGAGGCTGATCAGGTGGTGGTCAGGCCCATTCTATGCTTTTCCTGCCAGACCAGATGTTGTTGTTTCAGATGCAGTGATTACAAGTATTGTCTCAGTGTGTCACAGGGAAGCTTCTATATTATTTGACCCTGGTTCCACATATTCGTATGATTCATCATATTTTGTTCATTATCTGGATATGTCCCGTGAGTCCTTAATTTTACCTGTTCGTGTATCTATGCCGGCGGGCAATACTATTATTGTGGACCGTGTGTATCGGTTCGCGTGTGGTAACTATTGGGGAACTGGATACCAGAGTTGATCTTTTATTTCTCGGTATGGTTGATTTCAACGTAATCCTGGGTATGGATTAGTTGTCTCTATATCATGCTATTCTGGACTGTCACGCAAAAACTGTGATGTTAATGATGTCGGGGTTACCAAAGGTTGAATGGAGAGGTTCTCTAGATTATGTTCATAGCAGGGTAATTTCTTATTTGAAGGCCCAACATATGGTTGGGAAGGTATGTTTGTCATATTTGGATTTTGTGAGAGATGTTGATGTGGTACTCCTCCTATTGATTCAGTACTGGTTGTGCGATACTTTCCGGATGTATTTCCTGCAGACCTGCTGGGTATGCCACTCGACAGGATATTGATTTTGATATTGACTTGGTGCCGGGCACTCAGCCCATTTCTATTCCTCTGTATCGTATGGCACCAGCTGAGTTGAAAGAATTGAAAGAGCAACTACAAGAACTCCTTGATAAGGGACTTATTAGGCCTAGTGTGTCTCCTTGGGGTGCACCGGTTCTGTTTAGGAAAAAGAAAGATGGTACTATGCAGATGTGCATCGATTACAGGCAGCTGAACAAAGTTACAATCAAGAATAAATATCCTTTGCCGCGTATTGATAATTTATTTGACCAGCTCCAAGGAGAGAGGGTGTTCTCCAAAATTAATTTGAGATTTGGGTATCACCAGTTGAAAATTCGGGATTCGGATATTCTAAAGATGGCATTCAGGACTCGTTATGGCCACTATGAATTTCTCGTGATGTCTTTTGGGCTGACCAACGCCCCAACAACATTTATGCACTTGATGAATAGTGTATTTTAGCCATATCTTGATTCATTTGTCGGGGTATTTATTAATGATATCCTAGTATACTCACGTAGCCAAGAGGAGTATGCACAACAGTTGGGTATTGTATTACAGAGGCTGAGAGAGGGGAGGCTTTATGCCAATTTTCTAAGTGTGAGTTCTGGCTTAGTTCGGTGGCATTCTTGGGACATATAGTGTCCAGTGAAGGAATTAAGGTGGATCCGAAGAAAATCGAGGCAGTTCAGAGTTGGCCCAAGAAATCTTTAGCTACTCAGATTCGGAGTTTTCTCAACTTGGCCGGTTATTATCGTAGTTTTGTGGAGGGTTTCTCGTCTGTTGCATCGCCTTTGACTAAATTGACATAGAAAGGTGCTCCGTTCAGGTTGTCGGATAAGTGTGAAGAAAGCTTTCAGAAGCTCAAGATAGATTTGACTACAGCCCCAGTATTGGTGTTGCCTACAGGTTCAGAGTCTTATACTGTGTATTGTGATGCGTCACGTATTGGTCTCAGCGCAGTGCTGATGCAAGACGGTAGGGTAATTGCCTATGCGTACAGATAATTAAAAGTACATGATAAGAATTATCCGGTCCATGACCTTGAGTTAGCAGCTATTGTTCATGCCTTGAAGATTTGGCGGCATTATTTGTACGATGTCCATTATGAAGTTTATACCGATCACCAGAGTCTACAACATCTATTTAAACAGAAGGATCTTAATTTGCGGTAGCGAAGATGGTTAGAGTTGCTTAAGGATTATGATATTGCCATTCTTTATCATCCCGGGAAGGCCAACGTGGTGTTCGATGCTTTAAGTCGTAAGGTGGAGAGTTTGGGCAGCTTAGCATACTTACCGGTAGAAGAGAGGCCCTTAGCCTTGGATATTCAAGCCTTGGGTAACTAGTTCGTTAGAATGGATGTTTCAGAGCCGAATCGAGTTTTGGCTTGTGTGGTTTCTTAGTCTTCTCTCTATGATCATATCAGAGAACGTTAGTATAATGACCCTCATATGCTTGTCCTTAAGGACACGGTTCAGCACGGTGATGCCAAGGAAGTCACTATTGGGGATGACGGCATATTACGGATGCAGGGCAGGATATGTGTGCCTAATGTAGATGGATTACGTGAGTTGATTCTCTAGCAGGCTCACAGTTCATGGTACTCCATTTATCCAGGTGCCGCGAAGATGTATCAGGATTTGAGGCAACACTATTGGTAGAGGCGAATAAAGAAATACATAGTTGGGTTTGTAGCTTGATGTTTAAACTATCAACAGGTGAAGTACGAGCATCAAAGACCGGGCAAATTGCTTCAGAGACTTGAAATTCTGGAGTGGAAGTGGGAGCGTACTACTATGGAATTCGTAGTTGGGCTTCCACGGACATTGAGGAAGTTTGATGTTGTTTGGGTGATTGTAGATCGGTTGACCAAGTCCGCGCACTTTATTCCAGTTGGTACTAACTATTCTTCAGAGCATTTGGCTGAGATATATATCCGCAAGATTGTTCGCCTACACGGTATGCCAATGTCCATCATTTCAGATCGGGGCACGTAGTTTACATCACAGTTTTGGAGAGCAGTGCATCAGGAATTGGGCACGCAAGTTTAGTTGAGTACAATATTTTACCCTCAGACGGACGAACAGTCCAAGCCCACTATTCAGATATTAGAGGATATGCTACATGCCTGTGTCATTAATTTTGGGGTTTCTTGGGATCAATTTTTGCCACTCGCGGAGTTTGCTTACAATAACAGCTACCAGTCGAGCATTCAGATGGCTCTATATGAGGCTTTGTATGGGAGACGGTGTCGCTCTCCGGTGGGTTGATTTGAGCCGGGTGAGGCTAGGATATTAGGTACTGACTTGGTTCAGGATGCTTTGGAGAAGGTCAAAGTGATTCAGGAACGGCTTCGCACGGCGCAGTCTAGACAGAAGAGTTATGCCGACAGGAAGGTCCATGATGTTGCTTACATGGTTGGGGAGAAGGTTCTGCTCAAGATTTCACCCATGAATGGTGTGTTGAGGTTCGGGAAGAAGGGCAAGTTGAGCCCTAGGTATATTGGGCCTTTTGAGATATTTAAGAAGATCGGAGAAGTGGCTTATGAACTTGCCTTGCCACCTAGTCTATCAGGTGTTCATCCAGTGTTCCATGTATCCATGCTCCAAAAGTATACCGGGGATCCGTCTCGTGTTTTGGATTGCAGTACACTGCAGCTGGACAGTAATTTGACTTATGATGTGGAGTCAATGGCTATTTTAGACCGGCAGGTTCAAAATCTGAGGTCAAAGAACATAGCATCAGTGAAGGTATAGTGGAGAAGCCAGCCAGTCGGAGAAGCTACTTGGGAGATTGAGCAGGAGATACGGAGCAAATATCCACACCTATTTGAGACTCCAGATATGATTCTAAACCCATTTGAGGAAAAACGCTTGTTTAAGAGGGGGAGAATGTGATGACCTGGCCGGTTGTTTTGAGTATTATGACCCCGTTTCCCCATTTACTGCTCAATTTATGCTTTACAATTATTTTATGACTTACCGGGTTAGTTGGTTTGGGGCCGGAAGGATTTCAGAGTGAAATAAGACACTTAGTCTTATAATTGAAAATTTAAGTTGAAAAAGTTAATTGGATGCTGACTTATGTGTAAACGACCTCGGACTTGAATGCTGATAATTCCAATAGCTCCGTATGGTAATTTTGGACTTAGGAGCGTGCCCGAAAAATTATTTGGAGGTCCGTAGTGGAATTTTGGCTCGAAATGGCGAAAGTTGAATTTTTGGGAAGTTTGACCGGGGGTTGACTTTTTGATATCAGGGTCGGAATCCGATTCTGGAAATTTGAATAGGTCAGTTATGTCATTTATGACTCGTGTGCAAAATTTGAGGTCAATCGGACGTGATTTGATAGGTTCCGGTGTCGTTTGTAGAAATTAGAAGTTTCAAATTTTATTAGGCTTGAATTAGGGTATGATTCGTAGTTTTAGCGTTGTTTGATGTGATTTAAAGACTCAACATATTAGACTCAACATATTAGGCTGAGACTCATGTTAAAGATCATGTTTAGGCTACACGCCGATATATTTTGGGACCCACATGGGTCGTATTGTTGTTGAATTAATTTTTTTAATTTACAATTTTGTACTCAGTCACATCTATCACTTGCATATCATATCTCAATCTCTGTTGTCATTTATTGATACTTCATATCATCATCTCGGGTTGATTTTTCATGTCATTGAGAGCCCGAGAGACTGGAGATTCTGAGTGATAGTTATGTTTATTTATTTATGCCTGGATATGGCTATTATAGCGCTTGGGATGAAGGAGCCCTTCCGGAGTCTGCACCCCCACAATGAGCGTAGTTGATATACATATATCTGGGATGGATCTTCCCTAGGCATGAATATTGCCATATATATATATATATATATATATATTGAGGGATGGATCTTCCCTGGGCATGGATCTTGCTTGAAGCATTTATATTGAGGGATGGATTTTTCCTGGGCAAGGATCTTGTCCGAAGCATTTATATTGAGGGATGAATTTTCCCTGGACATGGATTTTGTCCAAATCATTGATATTCGGGGATGAATCTTCCCGTGGGTTGGATTGGCCTTATACAGTACTGAGTGACTAACTGTCAGTTGATGAATATACATATATATTTGGGAGGGATCTTCCCTGGGCTGGATTGGCCATATACAGTACTGAGTGATTGAGTATTTTAGATCATGAGTACACAGAGTTTTCACTAAGGTCCATCACATACAATATGTATATTGGCATGTAGATACAGAGATGTCATATTACTCATATTATTCATAATTGATCTACTTTTATTTGTACTGAGGGTAACTATTGAACTTGAAAGCATGCTTATATTTCTGTATTGTTATTTCTATATTGGACTGTACCTGCTAAGCTCGTCACTACTTTCAGCCTAAAGGTTAGTCTTGTTACTTATTGAGTTGGTTGTACTCATACTACACTTGCATCTCGTGTGCAGATCCAGGTGCTCCTGGATCTGCTAGATTTTGCAGTTTATTCTGTTGGAATCTATCAAGGTAGCTGCTTGGCGTCCGCATACTTTGACTCCCTTCCTTTAGTTATTGTACTGTTCTATATTTTCAGACAATGATTTTATCAGTCAGACTTTGTATTCATTTAGATGTTCATGTACTCGGTGACACTGAATTTTGGGAGTGTTTATATATGTATTTGTGAGATTTCTTCCACTGAATTTAAATATTATGTTTTTAAACTGAAAAGATATGGTGGTTTATTGAGATTATCGGTTTGCCTAGTATTGAAATAGGCGCCATCACGACAGGTGAGATTTTTGGCGGTGACACACCTAGGGGTAATTTCCTCCTCACAAGGTTGGACAAGAGGCTTACCTTGCTCCGGTGTTCCATAATCGGCTCCAATGCCTCTGTAACAACTCAAACTGATGCCCATCGACCCTAAACTTGTCAAACAACATGTAAATCAATCAAAATATACTCTAATACTTATAATTTAGGGAAAATGGTCAAATATACCCCTCTACTTTGGTATATTGTTCACATCTATCCTCTGTTATACTATTACGCCACATAAACCCTTACCGTTAGCCAAACTTTTTAAGAATACCCTCCACCTAACGGAAAACTATCAAATTAAAAAAATCATTTAAAAAAATACATTAACCCACAACCCGTTAAACCTATCATATAAAAATACGGAACCTAGATTTCTGAGACATCTTAATACATTTTATTCATTTAGAGAGAGTGTGAGAATGATGGTGGCGGTAGGATTAGTAAAAACTTATATTTTGGTTCTTAGTTGTTCATGGTGGCATTAGGATGTCATGTTATGACTTTCGGTTGTATTTTTGTGTGGTTATAATATGGAATCCCCGTGTCTAATGTAATGCACACTTGATAGTTGGTTTGTATGTTGGTAACATCTGATATATACTTTAACAATACTTGTGTTTGGTTAATACATGAAGTTAGTGTGCTTATGTTGTTAAGTTACTTTCCAACTTGGTGGTGTACTTTCTTTTATTCTTGATGAATTCCTTAGACTATAGCTTGATATTAAATTGAATCTCCTCTAATTAGTTTATAATTTTTGTTCATTATAAGTTCAGTTGTTACTAAGAATTATGAGTATCACATCCCATAACTTGGACTCTAACTTTAGTTCTTAAGGTGTGATTTGGCGATAATACTCGTAGCTCAAATGCTTAAAGTAGAATAAGAAAATCATAGTTCTTAAATACTCATCAACAAAGGCTTACAATTAGAGGAAGAAATACTTCGGTAACTGCCTTAAGACTTCAGAACTGTCAACCTAATAAGATACTATAAACATTCAAGTCATGATGGAAAGAAAATCACGGTGAATACTCGGTACAGTTCGACATGACGAAAAAAAATAAAGAGAAAAGCTAGGAGAAGAAAAAAGAAATTGGAAAAGGTAGAATATAATAAACATACAATAATGATATTAAAAGAATTGTGACTAAATATATAAATGAATAGATGGTTGTCAATATTTTTATATCTTTCACTTCTTCAGTTCAACAAGTGACTACGAAGGAGATGACTAATCTTTGAGAAAAAAGTGTAGTAAATAAAAAGGGTAAAAAATAAGTCTTTTTTTTAATTTGGTGGCTTTCCGTTAGGTGGACAGTATTTTAAAAAGGTTTGGCTAACGGTAAAGGTAGATGTAACCCAATAGTATGACGGAGGGTAGATGTGAACAATATACTAAATTAGAGGGGTATATTTGACCTTTTCCCCTAAAAGTTAATAATTTGTAAAAATCTCCATCTCCGCTCGAAAAGTCAACAAAGTCAACCCTCGGCCCCACGTGCTCGGATTCCGAAAATTTTATAAATAAATGTTACCCATAACCTCACGAGTCCATACATGCATTTTGTTTAAAATTCCAAGTTCAAATCGACTCTCAACACTCAAATTCTCATTTCTCAAAATATAGCTAAAGTTTCTTAAAATTTCACTTTGATTCTCCTAATTTTGATGTTAAATCCCATGTATAATCATGTAAAATAGTTGGAAATTGAACAAAATTACTTACCCAAAGATTGTAGATGAAAATCCCTCTTCAAAATCGCCCTTACCGAGCCTAAGGTTCCAAGAATGAGAGAACGTATCCAAAATCCTGTCTCCCAGCCCTTTTACCAGGTGCAGATGTCGCATTTGCGATACAGGGTTTGCATTTGCGAACCCTCGCAATTGCAGACAAGTGTTCGCAATTGAGAACCAAGGCAAAATCTACAAACTTCGCAATTGCGAACAAATGTTGAAATTGCAAACCAAGGCAAAAGTCTACAAACTTCGCAATTGCGAAGGAAATTTCGCAATTGCGATACCTCAGCACCAGCAACTCCAGCAATCTTTCTCGATACAGAAATGGGCATAACTCTCTCATACGACATCGAAATTCGATTATTCTTGTTGCCATGACTCCGTAGTTACGATACGAATCTAATGGTTCAATCAAATCACAAATCAAATGTCAATCAATATAGTATCCTTTATACCCAAGAAAACGACGTCGAAACATTAAATAAGAGCGCGACAAAACCCAAACACATCTGTAACACACCCGAGGCCCCCAAGACCCTGTCCAATCACACAAACCAGTCTAAAAATATATCACGAACTCGCTCACATGATTGAAATACCAAAATAACTTCTAGAATAACAAATCAGATGCAAAAACGCATGAATCGCAATGAACTTCAAAAATTTCTAGAATTGCAAGCAAGCGTTCGAACCACATCAAATCAACTCCAAATGAAACCAAACTTTGCAAACAAGTTCCAAATGACGAAATAGGCCTATTTCAAGTCTCAAAACCAAAATCCGAGCCCGACAGCCTTAAAGTCAAACCATGGTCAAACTTAAAGAAATTCTAAACCTTTGAATGCCAATTTTTCACAATAAGCGTTGAAATGCTCCTGGACCACCCGATACTCAACCCAAAACTACGTCCAAGTCCGAAATCATCATACGAATAATTGGAACCTCCAAATTCCGATTCCGAGATCGTTTACTCAAAAGCCAAATCTTGATCAACTCTTCCAACTTAAAGCTTCCGAATTGAGAATTATCCTTCCAATCAAACCCGAACTTCTCGAAAATCAAAACCGACCACACGTACAAGTCATAGTACATGAAGTGAAGCTGCTCAAGGCCTCAAACCGCTAAACGACGCGCTAGAGCTCAAAATGATCGGTCGGGTTGTTATAAAAATCTAGCTAGAATCCCCAATATTCGGCCTAAGAAGTTTCCTCCATTTTCCCCCAATATTTCAACCCAAATTCCTAATTAAATGATGAAATCAAAGATAGATTAAGAAAATTTAATCAAAACGAGTTAAGAACTCTTACCTCAACAATCCCTCTGAAAATCCCTCAAAAATTCGCCCTAAATCGAGCTCTCTAAGTCCAAATTGTGTAATATGAAATAAACCCTCGATTTTGAAACTTAAGTCTGCTGCCCAGTTATTTACACTACACGATCACGGAAAATCCCACGCGATCACGTAGGACAAAATTTACATCAGTTCAAAAACCTTCTACGTGAACGTGGACAACGACATGCGAACGCGTACCACTGCCTCGTCAAGCTATGCGATCGCATAACACCTCACACGACCGCAAAGAAGAAAACGTGTGAACTGTAGATCCCCAATTCTTCTACGCGAACACGACTACCTTTACGCGTTCGCGATTATTCACTGGAACCCATCCTTCCGCGATCGCAGGCCACTTCAAGCTATCACATAGAACAAATTCTCCCCAATTCCAAATTACCCTTCGCGATCGCGTTAGTCCAATCGCGATCACATAGAAGAAAATCTGAAGCACCACATTCAGCAACTCCTCAATGATCCAAAATGCGTCGAACATGGTCCGAATTACACCTGAGGCCTCCAGGACCTCAACCAAACATACCAACAAGTCCTAAAATACGATACGAACTTAGTCGAGGCCTGAAGTCACATCCAACAACATCAAAAATATGAATCGCACCCCAATTCAAGCCTAATGAACTTAAAACTTTTGACTTCAACATTCGATGCCGAACCCGAACAAATCAAGTGCGATTGACCTCAAAATTTTGCACACAAGTCATAATTGACATTACAGACCTATTTCAACTTTTGGAATCGGAATCCAATCCCGATATCAAAAAGTCCACTACTGGTCAAACTTTTCAAAAATCTTCCAACTTTTCAACTTTCGCCAATTTACGCCGAAACGACCTACAGACCTCCAAATCAACATCCGGACATGCTCCTAAGATCAAAATCGCCATACAGAGCTATTAAAACTGCCAAAACTCTATTTCGGAGTCCTCTTCACACAAGTCAAACTACGGTACTTAAACTTCTAGTTTAGGGATTATGTGTCCCATTTCATTCTGAAACTCACCCGAAACCAAAACCAAATATCTCGGTAAGTCATGTAACCACAGTATAACACAGAGAAGAAAATAAATGGGGGATCAAGGCTAATACACTCAAAATAACCGATCGGGTCGTTACACTCCTAACTTTATTTAATCAACAATTCAACAAGCTCTTTCGATTACTTAAGAGAATCAATAAATTAAATAAAAAATAATAATGCAAAGATAATCACCAAGATATTCCTCTTTCGATTAAATAAACTGATGAATAAAGTTGCAACAATTCAAAACTCCATAAATGAATTCAAGCACGAACTAGAGTTAAAATTCACAAATATTTATCAACAGACCATATCCGTCAAACCCTAAGGTAAACTACTCTATAATCATGGAGGAAGTCATCACAATTATAATTGCAGAATAAGAAAGAATCAATCTAACTTTACAATCCAAACTCTTGTAGCCTCCAATGTTCTCCCAAAGCTTCCAAGGTCAAAAGTCCCTTCAAAAACGTCATTTTGGTATATTTATACCTTGTAGGGGTGGGCCCAGGGGAAATTATCTTTTCCAAGTTGAAAAAGGATAAATACTCTGAGAAAATTGCACAGGCGCACCGCGCATTGCACCGCCCCATGTGGGGCGCTAGTGGGGAAGTTCAGAGAGCATGTTCTGACAAACATCAAAATGTATTGCCGCCCAATGTAGAATGGTCTGGCATAATCACCCAATGCTCGACCAGGCTTGGGTACCGCATTTTCGAACTGATCTTCAATCAAGGTTCGATTCAAATTGAATCTTCGACCCCCATCATCGTTGGCGGTCTCATCACCAGCTCTACGGGTTGCCTCAGTTGCTATCCTTGTAGCTTCTTCTCTCTGATGTGTTGCTTCTCTTGTAGCTAAATTTACCTCATCTTCACCGTTATTAGCCATATGTTCTTGGGTTGAAGGTTGCCCCAAGAAATTTTCGGTGAGTTCTTTCTCTTTCCTTAACTGTCGCAGACTCTTTTCTACCTCTGGATTGTATGGAATCAATTCCTTTGAAGAAGATCGAGTCATACACCAGAGACGTCAATCTGTTTCCTGCACACGAAAGAGGAACCCATAAAGAATAAAAAGGAAAATAGAATAGAATTAAATAAATTCCTGAGAAAACTAATTTGAACACTATTGATTGCCAAACCCCCGCAACGACGCCAAAATTTGATGAGCGCAAAACACAACACGATATTGATACTCACTAGTCAAAGATAGTATAGTTTAATGATCGTCTCCACAGGGATTGGATTTAAACAACGTTCAAGGAATTCCTGGTTTAATCGATGTTCAAGAGGATCAACATTTGAGTTAAATGATTATGACTAAGTTTAACTACTAAAATAACGCAATTGACAATTGACAGCAAGGAATTGGGGATTCACAGAGTGGTTTCTTATCAATGTGAGGGATAAAGGTTTGACAGAATAGGTGCAAGATAGTTGCTGTTTAGGACATACCTCTAGTTTAATTCACTCTAATATTTTAATGATTTTCATGAATTCACTCGATAATTAGTTCAAACGTGTAGTCAAGACTCCTCTCTCGATTAAATCTTAAGTCTACGAGAAGAACTAATATAAGCAATGTGAAGTATGCAAGTATGTGTTAATGGATTGGTCCTTAGGAAAACGTGTCTCGTATATTCTCCTAACTTGATTTAATCAACAATTCAACAAGCTATTCCGATTGCTTAAGACAATCAATGAATTAAATCAAACAAAATAATGCAAAGATAATCACCAAGATATTCCTCTTTCGTTTAAATAAACTGATGAATAAAGTTGCAACAATTCAAAACTCCATAAACAAATTCAAGCACGAACTAGAGTTAAAATCGACAAATATTTATCAACACACCATATCCGTCAAACTCTAAGGTAAACTACTCCATAATCATGGAGAAATCATCACAATTATAATTGAAGAATAAAAAAGCATTAATCTAACTTTACAATCCAAACTCTCGTATTGAATTAATGGGAAGATGATGGAATCTCGTGTCTTCTCGCCTCCAATGCTCTCCCAAAGCTTAGAAGGTCAAAAGTCCCTTCAAATACATCTTTTTGGTGTATTTATACCCTGTAGGAGTGGGCCCAGGCGAAATTACCTTTTCCAAGTCAAAACAGGACAAATACTCTAAGAAAATTGCATAGGCGCGCCGCGCATTGCGCCTCACCATGCATGGTGCTAGTGGGGAAGTTCAAAGAGCAAGTTCTGACAGACAACAACAAAATGTACTGTCACGCCGCTCCATGTGACAGTACATTTTTGAAGTGTTTTTCTTTTTTTCTTCGATTTTTGACATCCAGACGGGGCTCCCGACCCCCGAATGCTATCCCGGTTTAATCCCTTGGGCTTTTACTCAGACTTCAAAGCTCCAACTTGTTTTATTTAGCTCCCGAATATATTTTTACTCGAAATCACTTCCTACAAGGCATAAAACACATAATAAGTACAATACACTGGCATTTAAACTGAAACACAAGTAAAATGCAGTAATTAGGGTGCAAACTATGACTAAAACACGTGATTCTAGCCTACCATCAATTACTTGGTCAAACAAACATGCCAAAGTGTGTAATTACATCTAATTACACCCAAATCTAATTCCCTTGTGGCTTTCCAAACATGCTCTTTGATAATTTTGAGAGACATAGAACTGAGACATGAAGGTTGTCAACAAGTGAAGATATAAATTTTGGTTTATTTTAGAAGAATATCCAAAATATATTTATCCTCATAGTGTTATCAGTTATTAACAACAACAACAAGTCTAGTATGTTCCCAACAGATGGGGTCTGGGGATGGTAGTCTATATGCAAAGAAGGTAGAGAGGTTGTTTCCAATAGACCCTCGGCTCGGAAAGGGTAAGAAGAAGAAGAATAAAAGAAGAAGATGCATGAGAAGGAGAAGGAGAAGGATGGGAAAAACAAGAAAGGAAGAGATAAGAAAAAAAGGGAGATAAAGGATAAGTAGTACCAAATAATAGCAACACGGAATACAATACCTGGGGCCAACAAAAATCTAAGAATATGAAGGGACATGCATGCTACTAAGACTATCGGTGACCAACTAAGAAACTACCTACTAACCTTCAACCCTAACTCGACCTCTTCTCAAACTCGCATGGACAACCTATCACATCTCCTGAGCATTGATGCTTCTCCTCTTAACATGTCCGAACCATCCCAACCTCGACTCCCGCATCTTGTCCTCCATGGAGGCTACTCCCATTTTATCCCCGATAGCTTCATTCTTAATTTTATCTCTCCTGGTACACCCACACATCCATCTCAATATCCTCATCTTTATTACTTTCATCTTCTGCACGTAGGAGTTCTTGACTGGCCAACACTCAATCCCATACAGCATAGTCGATCAAACCATCACTCTATAAAACTTACCCTTAAGACTTGGCGGCACATTCTTATCACATAAAATATCGGAAGCGAGCCTCCATTTCATCCATCCCACTCCGATGCGATATGAGACATCTTCGTCAATCTCCCCATTACCTTGGATAATGAACCCGAAATACTTAAAACTAGCTCTCTTGGGGATAACTTGAGCATCAAGCTTTACCTCTACGTCTGTTTCATGGATCCCATCACTGAATTTTCACTCCAAGTATTCCATTTTGGTTCCGCTCAACTTGAAACCTTTAGACTCCAAAGTCTGTCTCCAAACCTCCAACCTCGCGTTAACTTCGTTGCGTGCCTCTTCAATCAACACTATATCATCGACAAATATCATGCACCAAGGCACCTCCCCTTGGATGTGTCGCGACAATACATCCATCGCCAAGGCAAATAAAAAGGGGCTAAGAGCCGATCCCTGGTGCAGCCCCATCACAACAGGGAAATGCTTTGATTCACCTCTCACAGTCCTCACCCGAGTCTTAGCACCATCATACATATCCTTAATCACCCTAATGTACGCTACCTGAACACCGCTAGCCTCCGAACACCTCCATAGTGTTCTAAATTAGTAAATATGCAATATTATAACTCGTATTTGAGTTACTCTTAATCTTATAGATGAATAAAATTTAATTTTTTATTTGTTAAAGAATTTTGAGTGTTCACAATGCTAATTAGGAAATTTGACACATGATTTGAGTAATAACTATTGGGCGTGCCCCGAGTGTTAGGCGTTAGACGTGTTTAGGGCGTGCTTGAGGCATAAGCATCACATAACTAAGCCCGGCGTGTGAGTCACAAGACGTTTTGATAGTGTTCGCCCCAGACACTGCTTTGTAGTGATACGAAAAAAAATCCCTATTTTGAATTATAGATTTGAGTTTTAAACAAGGAAAAAAGGCGGGTCAAAAAAGATTTTTGACCGCGAAATCTCGATCCAACATGGAAGTGGGGTCCTGGAGCAACTAGTTGGACCTAGCCCATAAGAACCATGAGACCCCTATGTGTAGGGGTGTCAATAGTTCGGTTCGGCCAGTTATTTTATAAAATTAGTACCATACCAATTTTTCGATTATTCTATTATGTATAATCAAAATTAGACTTTTCGAAACCGTCCCAATCATATCGGTTTCTCTTTAATATCGGTACGGTTCGGTTAATTTTCGATATTTTTCTAAATATCATGTAAAATTCACCGGTAGAAGTAGAATGCAATAACATATGTTGTTTTATAGTACGTACCAAAACTTTCTAGACATTTTTAATATTTAAAAGGTGATGAACTAAAAAAAAATAAAAGATGGCTAGAGTATAGATCTATCAACTATTCTACAACAGCGTAAAAGAAACCAAGCAAAGGCAAAGAAAATATAAATCATACGAGTGAAAAGATATTAACCAAGGTAGGACTCAAGAACAAAGTCTATAGAAGATTAAATATTCAAAAAGATAAATCTAAATTATATGAAAGGAAACATATTCAATACATTGTAGTTTACTACTCATAATTGCTAGAATATTTTGTATCTTGCTAAGATATTTAAAATAACTTAGTTTAAGTAGAAGTAGCATAATAAGTTTTAGGAATTAGTATTTTAAGTTTAATTATTTGTTGGCTTGTAACAGTTTTCATTATTCCAAGGCCCAAAGAACAATTTAATGCATTATTATTTTTAAACTTACTATATAAATATATTTTCCATATGTAAAATTTATTCGGTACGGCTTGATATTTTTTCGGTTTATATAGTTATATTAAAAGCACGAAGGCCCTTAGCGAAATATTGTTTGCCTTTTTTATCCTTTAATAACAACCTTTATAACGGACAAACTTGTAATTTAAATTATTTTTTTAATATTTAGGACTTTATAAAATCAACTAAAATTTTGCATATTAAATCTTTCCTTATCAAACTAGGTAAGAATTCCTAATATTTAAGAATTTAAAATTAATAAATCTTTTACCTTTTATAATTTGTACTAATCTGAAATAACTTCTTTGTGCAGTCTTATAGAATCAAGATAAGAACTAATACGGCGACTTGAATGATTTCTAATAAAATTGTAATATGGGGACATAAAATTGTATATTAAATTAAAATTATTTAATACAATAACTTCTAAACTAAAATTATTTCAATGAAAAATAATTAAATATATTTTTGTAAAATTCTCCTTTCAGTCATACAAAATAATTAATCCAATTCGATTAGGCACCCAAAAAATTTATTTTGATACCATATTTAATCATACAAGCCTAAATCAATATTATAAAAGCACGTAATCTCTATACGAAATATTGATTGAATTTTTTACCTTGAAGAGTAAATTTCATATTGAATAAAAATATAATATAAATATTTTACTAATATTTAGGAGTTTAAAATAATTAAAATTTTACTTAGTAAATTATTTCTTATTTGAACTATGTAAAAAGTTCAAATATTTAAGACTTTAAAATGAATAATATATGAAAAAAATGTCTAACTTAATATGTATGCACACACTCAATGAATTCAATAGCTTTTCGTAGTAACTTCTTCGTCCTATTTAATTTTCATGTTTTAATAATGATTTCTTTGTCGATGCACGTTTCGACAAAGTTATGAAGTTATAGTTTTTTTTTCTTTTTATTTCAACAGCTAAAATCTATGTAAATGAATAATATTAAAACCTTTGAAGGGAGATAAATGAGAAAACATAAGACTCAAATTTTTAATTTATTTGACGAATCTTTAAAGAATCGTAATAGAAGTCTATACCTTCGATGAGCTTAAGAATATAATTTAAAGAAAAATTCAGAAAAATCTAAAATTATTAAGGCCTATGTAAATTTTAAGAAACTAAAAAAGAAGCACAAGAACTTATGAAATTGAACTGATAAAATTATAAATGGGACATCATTTAAGATGAATGACAAAAGACTTTTATAAATAAAGTTTTTCCTTTATTGAGTTTATGACCAGATTTCATCAATTTTATAACCTTACACTTTATTTTATACCTCAAATATAATTTTTAAAAAATATATGTAATCTTTTTATAAAAAAATATTTATTGAGATGGGAACATGTGCAACGCGCGTATACTAAAACTAATTTTTGTAAAATAAAAAATTTACCCTAATCATCAATAGGGTTATAAATTTTATATAGAAACTATGATTTTTTTTAAAAGAAATCTAAAAATCGATTAGATGTCACGCGGTTAGATAGGTTTAGTCGGGTTTTCAAATATCATTACAAGTGTATGAAAACTGCTTTTGGTTCCGTCTATGTTTCGGCCGGAGTAAGATCTGGTTTTCTCTCTTTTCCTTATATTTTTTGAACACTCCGTTAGTTTCCGAACTTCCGAGTGAAAAAGAGCAATCTTGTTGAAGTGCATCTTTGTTCTTTCAATAGAAAAAGATCAATCTTCTTTGTTCTGCTCCTTTTCTTCCCAGGTAAGTATATTTCAGTGTTAATTTCTTCTCAAATCTATATTAGTCTTCTGCTCTTCCCCTTGTACCTTGAGCTCCTTTTTCTCTTATTCTTTTTAAAAATAACTCTTTAATACACACACACCCCTCTACACGAATAGACAGTAATCAAGACGACTCTTTTCCCCCACCTATTTGTACTTGTAATCCAAATTTCTGTAATAAAGACTCCTTTTTTCCCCACCTATTTTGTTTTGAGACTTGAGAGTAGCGATTGACTCTTGTGGTTGGAAGAAGAAAGAAAAATATAAACTTTTATCTCATTCTGTTTATTGTTGTGCTGCAGGAGACTCTCATGGCGAAAAGACTGCAGCTTTCCAATAATTTTGCTCTAAAGAAGGTAAATCCTACTACAAGATTTGTGCTACTATTCTTTTCTCATTGATTGGTTTGATGAAACTGCTTTTCTTTTCTAATTTTCTAGTGTTCAAGACGAGCTTGCACTGCAAAGGATCGCATTAGTCAGTTGCCTGATGATATTCTGGTACATATACTGTCTTTCCTTAGCGTTAAGGAAGCAGCAGACACCAGTGTCCTCTCCAAGCGGTGGTTACCCTTGTGGAGATTTGTTCCTCGGCTTGATTTTGATGCTACCAAACAATTGGATGAAGTAGCAGTGGATCAAAAGCTTCAGAAAAGGTACATGAAGAAGTATGTGAGATGGGTCAACCGTACTATGCGAATGTGTAAAGCTCAAAGATTAGACCAATTTCGTGTTNTCTCTCTCTCTCTCTCTCTCTCTCTCTCTCTCTCTCTCTCTCTCTCTCACACACACACACACACACGCACACGCACACGCACACACACACCCCTCTACACGAATAGACAGTAATCAAGACTCCTCTTTTCCCCCCACCTATTTGTACTTGTTATCCAAATTTCTGTAATCAAGACTCCTTTTTTCCCCACCTATTTTGTTTTGAGAGTAGTGATTGACTCTGGTGGTTGGAAGAAAAAAGAAAAATAAAAACTTTTATCTCATCCCGTTAATTGTTGTGCTGCAGGAGACTCTCATGGCGAAAAGACTGCAGCTTTCCAATAATTTTGCTCTAAAGAAGGTAAATCCTACTACAAGATTTGTGCTACTATTCTTTTCTCATTGATTGGTTTGATGAAACTGCTTTTCTTTTCTAATTTTCTAGTGTTCAAGACGAGCTTGCACTGCAAAGGATCGCATTAGTCAGTTGCCTGATGATATTCTGGTACATATACTGTCTTTCCTTAGCGTTAAGGAAGCAGCAGACACCAGTGTCCTCTCCAAGCGGTGGTTACCCTTGTGGAGATTTGTTCCTCGGCTTGATTTTGATGCTACCGAACAATTGGATGAAGTAGCAGTGGATCAAAAGCTTCAGAAAAGGTACATGAAGAAGTATGTGAGATGGATCAACCGTACTATGCGAATGTGTAAAGCTCAAAGATTAGACCAATTTCGTGTTCGTTTTGACTTAAACGAACTTGCCCAGCATGAGATTGACAAGTGGCTTGAGTTTGCCTTTGCTAGGCAAGTTCAAAGGCTAGAGTTAGACTTGTTAGAAGGTGGGGAGAGAATTCAAGCTTCAGATTATTGCTATACGTTTCCAGCGCAGCTCCTTGGTCTCAATCATTATGCTGGTCAGCCTCAGTCAAACAATGTCCACAAGTTGCCACCTCTTTGGCATAATTTTAAGTCTGTAAAGGTTCTGTTATTTAAGTCAGTACATGTGACAGGTGAAGTTCTTGAGTTCTTCCTGCACAATTGTCCATTTGTTGAAGAAATGGTAGTTCATGGATCTGAAACGCTGGTTAATTTGGAAGTTGTTGGTCCTTCCCTCAAGTTGAAACACTTGGAAATATGGTTCTGCCTTGATTTAAAATCACTTAAAATTTGTGATACAAACATCGTAACACTTAGGACTTCATCAGCCCACAAATTATTGCTTTCAAATGTTCCAATGCTGATTGAGGTAGACGTTGGGGGTCACCCGTTCCGGCATATTTTGGATACCATAGTGCCTTGGGGTTCCTGCATACTCTCTCAGCTGGAGGTCCTTAAAATACATGCTTATGGGGGATTGGTCAGTGTACAAATATTTGAAATGTCAATATACCTTTACTTTGCTTGTACTAACTGGTGTGTTTTAAATATTTCCCAGGAGTACTTGGAGCATTACAAGTTTCCTGAACTCACCAAGCTCAAGAAATTTGTCGTAGAAGTTTTAGCAAAGGAAGACATGAGTGTCTTAGGTTGCACACATGTCATAGGGGCTGCTCCGCAGTTGAAGGAATTTGAGTTGAAGGTAAGTGTCAAGTCTGATTTGATCATTTCGAGTTCTGGTTCAAGAAATTAGTGCTGATTTTGCTTGCATACTGTGATTGAGTTACATCACACGTCAAGCTTGAATAAAATAGGTTATGACAATCTGGACCTGAATGTGTGTTACTTAATAGGTGCTGTCTCTTTGAAGAGGGAAGTTGACCCTTTTTTATTTAGTAAAATGGTGAAGTAGAAAAAGTATAGTAAAAATTTAATAGAACCCTTTTTTGTTCATGGGTACTTTCACTGTCTTCGGCTATTTCTTTGGTAAATCTATTTCAATTTTGAAAGTTCCTAGTGGATTCCAATGCCATCTCAAGTTTTCAATGCATATGAGCCTGGTATGGGATGAACCGAGTAATCATTTTTATCCGTTCTGCAGCCTATATGATAGGATCCTTTAATAGAACTTTCAATTTGATATGAAGTAGTAGACATCTAATTCGACGATTATTTCTTTTCCAGCACGTTAGACATTTCTTTCCGTGGTTTAATTTTCTTATATGGATGGCAGTTATTGTGGGCACTCCCCTTGAGGTCAGAAAGAGAGTGTAGGAAGGCTGTAAGATGTCCACTCCATCACCTCAAAGTGCTCAGATTGTCTGGATATTATGGCCGTACTAGTGAAGTTGAACTCGTTAGGTATTTTCTGGAAAATGCTATGGTGCTCGAGAAAATCATCGTTGATCCTTGTAGTCAGAATGTCCATCGTCACAGGGTGGCACCAGATGAAATTGCAAGAAATTTCGCTAAGCTCCAGCTTGAAGGTGAAGTACCTCCACATATTCAGTTGCTGATATTGTGAAAGTAAGTTAATCACGAAAATAATACTATATGTTGTTTATATTTTCTGCTAGAGAGGAAATGTGGTTTAATATAATGATTGTATTCCTAAGGGAGCTTTATGTATGATCTAATTTTTTATATATCGAAATTTGCTCATTTTGACCTTATTTTCTAAGCGGACCCACTACTTGGCCGTGTTCTTGTAATAAAGTTTTCAGTTATTTGTACCTTATTTGTAAAGTTTTCTTTTAATCTGCCTTGTAATACTATTTCGGATTACCTTGGAGGATATGGAAAACAAAAAAAGAAGCAGTTAGTTTTTTACAAGAGTTAAGAGAAAGGGTAAAAGAAGAGCACTTTTACAGATATTAGGCTAGCCCGATACTAGTGAAAGTTGCAGTTAGACAAAAGCTACCAGTATCTTTACCAAAAGCCAATGATAACTGTATCAGAGGACAAATACTATCAATTTTGATTGTTATTGCAAACAATTAGGAATATTATTTGAAGTTTATATACTATCAATTTTGAGAAAGTTTGATCAAAATTAATTGAAACTCGAGGAGGAAGACATAAATAAGTTATATGCAAATTGTACGTAAGTTGTATATTGTGGCTAGATTTTCTTTTTTGGGGTTAAACAATACCTTGGCCTTTATTGAACCTTGATGTGCAAAAAGTTACATATTAAGTTGCTGTATGGAAGTTGTGTTTTTTGACTGAATTTTATACAACAAAAAAATTGTATATGTTGTATATTTTGACGGGACTTGTATATATTTCATAGAAAAACTCTAGCTCATTTTAAGGTAAAAAATTAGTTTGTATGGTTATTTTTCGGACCGCTTATTAATATTTAGTCACCATTTAGAATGTAATTAAGATATAATTACTTTTAAGGTATAAATAATATATAGACAAAAATATTCTTAGCAAAAACACGGAACAAGTGGAACACTCCATATTAGAATTTGAAATTTTGACAAGTAGGACTTCAGCATATATTGTGTTGTGCTGGAGTCAAAAGTTTTCCGACAGCGCTTGCATCAATGCAGATGCGGAGCTAAGATTTGAAGTTTATGGGTTCGGGATTCTAGTTCTTTTAAGTTATTGGGTTCTAAATTAATAATTTGTACGTATTCAATGAATTTCGTAAGAGAAATACAGAATTTGGATCAAAATTATTGTTTTTTTTTTCCGCAAAAACACTGGTGCATGACTAACTTTCAACAGAACATATATGGTTTTGGCCATGGTTAAGTGATATGTATGAAAAATAATGAATACAAAATATGTATCTTTTCGTAAACACATTTTATCATAAATATTATTTATTATAGTACATGATATATATTTTCACTTTAATTTAACTTTTGTTTGGTGTAAACACCACCTGGTGCAAATAAGTTTTTACAGTGTTCCAACCCAACTAAAGGAAAGCTATTTTGGCAAGAGATAATCTAAACAGACCACAAATCCAGCACTTGGTACTCTATTATACAACCAAATTAAAGTGTATCAACGTTTCTACAATTAGAGAGCTAATTGAGCCTTAAGATAGAAATGATAATTTCACACGGCATAGAGCACATTTGACTTTAAAACCTATAGTCATACAGACGCTATAACATCAAAAAATACACACCATTTAAGCTAAAAAACAAAAAATAGTTTGACCCTCAAACAGAGCTAAGATATAATGTCATGTCTGAACCTATCATAGATAACAACAGAAGAAAGCATTCCTTACCCTCGAAATGGTTCATGAGACTCGAAAAAGCTGTCTTAATTTTTGCCTTGAATATATATATATATATATATAAAAGTTGACAAGAGGGGTTGCTCTGATGGTAAGCAACCTTCACTTCCAACCAAGAGGTTGTGAGTTCGAGTCACCCCAAGAGCAAGGTAGGGAGTTCTTGGAGGGAAGGATGCCGAGGGTCTATTGGAAACAGCCTCTCTACCTCATAGTAGGGGTAAGGTCTGCATACACACTACCCTCCCCAGACCCCACTAGTGGGATTATACTGGGTTGTTGTTGTTGTTGTTGTAT